>NDGN011558123.1:8454-33499 GCA_002564285.1 Tympanoctomys barrerae | reverse complement strand
GAGGAGGAGGAGGAGGAGGAGGAGGAGGAGGAGGAGGAGGAGGAAGAAAGAAAGAAAGAAAGAGAAAGAAAGGAAGAGAAAATAAATGAAAGGACACACATACATGTCTGTAATCTATTCAAGAAGATTATTTTATCACACCATATTATTATCTTACATTTGAATCTACTTTTGTGTTTTCATGGCCATTTAAAAATTTATGCCTTCACAATTACTATATGACATAGTCCTGGACAAATTTAACTGCTTTCATAATATAGATTTAAAAAAAAAGAACATTAATCACAGCAAGGGTGATTGCTTAGTAGCCTAAACCAGGATTCTTCAGCTGATAGAACTGGAAATGGAGGTTTTCACACTTTTGATACTTAGAAATGTGAGATTCTTGCTGACATTTAATGTCTAAGATCCAAGATGCTCACCACTGTACATGTAATGTTCAAGACAGAGCCGGCCTCAGATCTCAATAGCTACCCAGAAAACAAACAAACAAACAACAAAGTGTTCCAGCCCCTGCATCTCCCAGTTAAACAAACTGAGACCCAGAAGTTAAATGATAGATTCTCCACAGCTTTTCACATAGGAAATGATCAAAACCTCTTAGTCCGTGGGGAGATTTAAAAAGGGAACTAGAAATCATTAAGGGAACTTTGGTTCCTCTAACTAGTGAATGTGGTACCTGAACATGGTTTTGCCAAAGGAGGAAAAAAAAAATAATAGAGATCTAGTCCAAGATGCACAGTTGAGGGGGTCGGGGAGATAGCTCAGCGGCATAAGCGCCTGCGTGGCACAAAGTCCTGAGTTTGATCCCTGGTTAAAAAATCAATCAATCAATCAGTCAGTCAGTCAGTCAAAAAGAGATGCATGGTTGACCATGTGGCCAAAGCAGTGTAGCTGTCAGCACTGAACACTCTCAGTGGGGACACAGGGTCTCCTATAAATACCGTAGTTTCCCAGATGCAGATTTGACCCGGTCATAGAAGCAGCCCTCTACATGGTGCCAAAGCAAGGCATCGGTCCATAGCACCGGGAGACTTCCCAGACAGAGCTCTCGGGAGCCCCTGAACTCTGCCAGTGCCTGAGCAGGTGGGTCTGGCAGGGAAAGCTTCTCCGTGGTCTCAGGACTTGCTGAAGGGCCTGGGCCATCTCAGGGCATGCAGCTTCCAGCCAGAATGGGTAACATCCAGTAGAAGAGGAAAATAGCGGAGAGCAGCTATTCTCATGGTTAAGCAATTGACAGTCGTTGCCTCCGTTTGTTCTCCCACCAACCCTCTGAAGGAGTTGTTCGTCTTACCATTTACATCCCAGGAACGTGAGGTACAAGTAAATATATTCAAGCCCCAAAGGTGAAAACAACAGAAGTTAAGATTTGAACGGGAGTCTCTGGGATTCCACAGCTCCTACTCCATCTCGGGAAGAAATTGAGAACTCTTCTACTTAGTGGGATTGACACTCCCAAGTCCCCAGTCTCATTTAGCTCCTAGATGAGCCAGGGGACAGAAAAGTGTGAAATTACTCCCTTCCCTTTGGGCTGTAGGGTGGTCGCCCAAACTTCCCTTTATAGCTTTCATTCCTCCCAAAGTAGCTGCAAAAACGACGTGCGATGAATAATAAAATCCCCAGGCTGGAAGACTTGTTTCCCTGAACCCCAATCCGGAGCCACGGAACTTCAAAGCAAAAGGAAGCGCGTGCGGGAGGGGGAGGAGGTGTAAATTTCCCTGAGCCCTTCCGAGCTGTGAACATTTTTGGATCCTGTGCCTGGGCTCCCTGCAGGTGTCCACCGCGAGTCCGCCCCACCCCCGCCCATCCCGTGCCCCTCCCGCGCCTTGCTTTCATGTGGATCAAGGCTGGGAAGATGACAAGCCTCCTGACTGATAGATACACCGAGACTTCGTTGGTGATTTATTGGCTTTCTGCACCTGACGGGAACCACTAGGTCTATCTGAGGAGGGAAATATATGGGCTTTCCTGACTCCAAGTGGCGGCCCCGGGGCGAGCACGTGATGTCAAGCTGGGCCAGGGAAAGCAGAGCTATGCACCCGGCCTGTGTCTTGTAAGCTGGCCCAGGTCATAAAAGTGTCAGCAGGCGATATATTTCTTGCATATTTCTTGTGGGGGATCCTCTCTGGGCTCTGGCCAGTGCCTTCTCTCTCAGAGCTGGCAGCTGAGTTGGTGGAGGCTGAGGTAGGTGGAGTCCTGAGGTGTCTACCAGTGCCCTGCAGAAATGGAGACCGGCACCCACTCCTGTCCTCCTCCTGTGCAGGCTTTCACATGGCAGGCGGGTCTTGGGCACAGTGTAGGGCGGAGTCTCCTTGATCAGAGCCTGGAGAAGATGATTCCTACCAGACAACTGCGTGGGAATTCTGGGCCGGTTATTGCTCATGAGATGAAGGAATGTGAGCCGTTACTCTTCCCTCTGCGTCAGCTTTCTCACCTCTAAGACGGAAGGGATAATAATCCACACTGAGCATGGTGGTGGTGATGGCTGATTTAGGGAGTAAACTCTAACCCTGACTCTGAAGGATGAAGTTACTAGGAAAGAGGGCAGAATGTCCCCAGAAAAGGAGAAGCGGTGTGATGGAGGCCAAGCTGGCAGCCTGTTCTCAGCATTTTACTTGTTATCCTATGAAGTAGAGGCCAGACACTTAAAGGCCTCCTGGGCACGACTGTTCAGTTTATTCAAGAGAAAAGAATGGCTGCAATATGGGACAATAGGATCTCTGACCCAGAGACAGCAGTAATAAGATCAGACCAAGATCTGAAAATGCACACATTGGCACAGGCAAAGCTTCATTGGGAAGAAGGGTTTCAGATGAAACAGGACTTTGGCTGAAAGGAGTGAACAGTTAGTTGAGACTTACCATGCTATTGCCCCCAAACAAAGAAAGCAGCAGGGTTTCACTGATTTGCTGGCGTGGGTTAAATTCTGATAATTTCCGCAGGTTAGGGGCACAGTTTAAAAGAAGTTTCTCCTGCTTTCTGTCCCACCATATGGTTCCTGCCTTTCTCAACTGATCCAACTTCCTGATGAAATCTTTCTTTTCAGTATATATTCTGGGCCACTCCATATATACCTAATCACGTACTGCATAGTCTTGTTCTCTAATTGCTACCCCACAAATTTGGCAAAATATTAAACTCATATATTAAACTAATATAGTATGGTTTCTGTGAAGGTGAAGATGATATTTACTTTCTCTTATGTGTAGAAGTAGAGATTCTAGATCATCTAAAAGGATTTATAGTTTTCCTGGGAATACAAAGGTAATTTGATGGTTCTTCTGGGTTGAGTCAACACAAAAGCCTACTATGTTCTGAGTGAGGGTGATATAAGAACCAGAGCAAGGCTGAAAGTTCCTATGGCCACTGCATGCCTCACCAGCTCTGGAGCAGGGAGTAGATTAATTCATGGCAGGAGCCCAAGTGCTTCTGGCCAAGAAGATACTAAAGCTGTCAGCCTCTGCTCACCAAGATTTGAAAATTGACCCCAGTGCACCTATAGGGTACCCCCAACTGAGATCTAGGGACAGAGAGGAAGAGTTATGATGCAGGAATAAAATTAACTTGAGAAAGGAAGCCTGGGTACATTAAGACTGTGTTTCGAGCTAACATACCATGGTGTGGCTCATGCTATTCTCTTCCTCAGGATCATTTACCTTGACACTCTCTAGGGGAAGATACTGAGCATGAGAATATGACCTAAACTCCTGAAGCTGTTACATGCACAAGGAACAGGCCACTAGGGACATTCCTCCAATTAACCCTTAATACTGTATTAATCTCAAAGCTACACAGAATCAGTATTCACCAGCATCATCAGGATCAAGATGCAAGGTAGAAGTCTCCCAATCAAACCTAAAGCTGATGTCTTTTGACATTAAGTCCTTAGCATTCTTGAACAATTTCATGTGAGGATAGGCACAAGCAAGGACATTGATAGGTAGGAAATGCCTCAAAAAAAAAAAAGTTAAATTGTAATCATACTCCTAGTTGATGATAAAGAGTTCAGGACTCATGTGACTAACTGGTTTTATTACCCATTTCCTGTCTCCAGTTAAAGCACAAGTTTAGTGCCTAGCCCATAATACTCAAGCAATATTTATTGATTATTCTGTCCTTAGAACCCCATTCTGTTTTTTCATTTGGAAGTGGACTACATTTATATTTTGTAGGCAACAATTTTTAATTGTCTAATTCTAGAATATTTTCTACTCTTGTCTTCCATCTTCCTCATTTTTTAAAATCTCTTTCCTTGTTTTTGGCAACAATCTCTTGCAAGTAAATGTTCCCCTGCAGGACGCCATGTATGTGCTCAAAGAGGAGAATGAGTGCCTGAGGCAGACAAAAACACAAAGCAGTGACAACAGAGGCTAAAATAAGAAGCTACTATCCCCAAGATCTGGCGGTCACTCTGCTCACAGCACTCAGGTAGGTGGCAGATCTTCTGTACCCGACCTCAGCACAACAGTCCCACAAGCAGGGCAGCACCAGTTCATGATGCTCTCTGTGTATATGAGAAGAATTCTCTGGCCATACTAGTCCTATGTTGGACTCATCGTTTGAGCATGAGAACACAAGAGGAATTTCAGTCCACGTGGGTTCCCCTTTTGTAAAATAGGGATGACATGTGACTCCTATCATAGGGCTTTTGTGGAGGTGAGGTAACTCGAATTAAGCACTAATTTGGGTATGCCAGGCCTACCCCTCATGTATCTCACCACAATCTCTTTTACAAGATTAAATATTAGGAGCTGATCTTAAATCTTTGTTCTGGAAGGATTTTCAGAGGTTACCTATGTTACCCCGGGCCTTAAAGTGAATAAGGGATGAATGCGCAACAGACATCAGGCTGGGGCGACTGCAAATATTTTTAGCAGGTGCCTAATTTTAGCATTGAAGTCTCCTATCCATTGGCTCGTTCTCTCACGGACTCACCATTACTTCTGCCTCCCTGCCCGGAGCCAGTGACCTCAGTTTCAGTTTCAGCATAGCACACAGGTTGTTAATAAGCAGCCCTTTGGTGAAGACTCTTCTGCTGGGGTGAGCTGAACTGGAGCAGTGACAGTTACCACCGTTCCTTCATTTCATCACCGACCCCACTCTTAGTTGGGAAAATACCCGCTGTAAGCATGATTCGCAGGCATTGGAATCTAGAGAAACTACTACAAAGTGTCAAATGAACACAGCAGCAAAGCACCACGAAACCAGCTCCCCAGACCAAATCTGCAGAAACACCAAGTTTCCCTTCTCCACCGAAGCAAAGTTGTGGAGTAGCTGGGACTCAGGCTTTCAAGTGAGTCTGACTTGGGTTAGCAGAACTGAGCATGGCATGATCCTGCACAAGGAACTCAATACTTCTGACACTCATTTATCATCTAAAAAGTTTACTGATCCAAAAGTTTTTAAAATTCCCCAGGAGCAGCTCTGTTTTCACCCATCTAGTCATAAAACAGAATATATGTTGCTTCACTCTCACCCAGGACTTTTTAAAATATTATTCAATACCCTAAAGATTTACCATTTGTCCATGTTTTACAGGTCTGTATCTGCAGGGACAAAAAGAATAATAAGCACATAAATGCTTTTAAATCTTGTAATAAATGAATGGCCAGATTTTTATTTGCTTTCTCAGTGGCTGTCTACAGTCAGTGCAAACCTCCCCTGACCCTGACTGCTGCCTCAGGCCAGTAATGGAGAATATCACCATTCTAAATTTAGATCAGGCCAGGAAAGATTGAGACCCTGAGTTGTTTCCTGGCTTAAAAGTATACAGTGACTCTAAAGTTTCATGACTTTTGTTTGTTGGTTGGCTGAATGCTGTGTTAAGCCAGGGTCTTGCAGATGCCAGGCAAATGCTCTGCCCCTCTGCCATTGTGCTACAGCCTCAGCCCTCAGTCTTCAAAACATAGCTCCTTCTTTGGTTTCTTTCATAGCCAACAGCTATTTCATACATTTTCCCAAATAAGATCTTCTAAAGAGAAGGCCAGTCTTCAGTTTGGATCTTGGGGTAGAAAACAGAAAATCTGAATATACTTTCTATTTGACCGTTGCTTCTCTACTTTGAAATGGGAAAGTCTTTCATACCAAAGCAAATTTTTTTAAAAAATGTATTTAGTACATGGTCTATAAGGTCTCACTACACAGATAAGACTCCTAGTGACTCTCCTGTTTTCAGCCTCCTAAGTGCTGGGATTACAGATACACACCACCATGCTCAGTCTCAATTGCCATCTCAGTGCACCTGGGGGTGGGACTGGCACTGCACGCCAGGGATAGAACCTCAGTCCCTGTGTCTGCCTAAGCAGGCAATTTAGTCTGCTGAGCTATCTGACTGGCCCAAAGCAAAGTTTTTCTATAAAGGGCCAAAATTGTAACTATTTTAGGATATGTAGGCCATACACTCTTTGTCTCCATTTGTCTTGGTATAGCATATAAGCAGTCATAAACAAATATTATAGCAAATGGGTATAGATAGCTGTGTTCCAACAAAAAGTTATTTACAACATCAAATAGGACAGATTTAACCCATCAGTTATACTAGCAGACCTCTAGTATAACTGAGTTTCTTACCATTTGTGCTTTTGATATGAGATTTTCCCTTAGGGATGGAACTAGCTCTCGCAACATCCCCCTTGGCACCTGACCAAGGTCAGGTTTTTGTGCAGAGGGTGGAGGTTTTCCTATGAGATCAGGCCAAATCAGATGTCTGTGGCAAGGACCGGAGACCTATGAGACCAGCATATTGTATATCCCTAGCAAAATGCTTTCCTTGCAAGTGGCATTTTACTTTCTAAATAAATAACTTATTAATTGACTTCTGGAAATGGGAGCTTGATTTTTAGTTGTTCCAGAGCACTTTAGCTTTCTAGGTCAATCACTAAGTTTATTATTTTACCCACAAATTGAGGAATAACATTAACCAAAAAAACAAAGTTGCTATGCTCTGATCAAGTCAAATACTGTCTCAACTGACAAAAATTTCTGGGACTGATGTGACCCAGACCATACTGAATTCCCAGAAACTTCCTCAGAGACTTTTCCTGAATCAAGCCCTGCTATGCTCCCAGGCCACAAGCCATGGGAGAGCAGCGACCTAGGAATACAATGCTGCTGGTGTCCCAGGTGGAGCAAAGGTCATTCTGAAGCTGAGCATTTGAGCCTCCTTGTCCTTGGGGCCCACTGGTCAGTTCTATCAAAGTTACACTTATGACTGGGCCCAGCTTGGAGCTGAGAAGAAAGGGCCTGAACAGAAAGCAGAGACACCCTTCTGCCTTCTGCCACTTCTTTCTCACCCTTGTGTGAAAGGAAAGTCTTGCTTGAAGTCTGGTCAGGCAGACAGATTGCCAGCTCTGCTGCAAATCTCTGACCTTACTTATCTTCCATGACTTCACATCTGTGGCTTGACATGTTCTACCCACATGGGCATGTTGTGCACACTAAGATGTGTTCCATGCATCAGAAAATACTCCCAGATTAAGTGCATTTTCCTGAACCAAACCAAAAAATAAATCAGGGAACTCAAGTTGACCTCAACATCTATGGGTCTAGGGGAGGTTTGAGACATTTTCTTTCCTTTAAGATTCCATTCCTTCTTCAAAAGGTAACAGCATTTATTTCCAAGGCCCAAAACAGGCTGGAAGAAGAGATCGTTGTCTGTGTCATGGGTGACTGTTGTCTCCCTGATCAACAATGGCTGATGTTCTGGTCCATGGCTGCCTTGTTCCTTCCCCTTCCACATGAGGAAAAGTGGCAGGCTGTAGCTCACGCCTCACCTGGAACGCCTCTGGTTGCTGAAGGGCTCGATGGAGACTCTGCGACAACCTGATGGATCGTCTCATAAACAGAGCCTGCAGGAAGGAAAAGAAAATTATGCCAGCAGAATGCACTTATGAGAAATAGATACGTGCGGTGCAGGGAGAAATGCTTTGATATTAAAATTTTTTGTAACTTAAAAAGGCATGAAAAATGATACCGACCGCTAACTAATCAACATTCCTTTGGAGATGCAGCTTCAGTTCCTAACCAAAAACACATCCCTGCTATTGTCTTGTCTGGATCCAGATGCAAACATGATTAATTAAGTTTCAAGCAAAGAGTAGGAGGGGGATGGTCAGGATGCATGGCTCTCTGGGTATCCTTCTGAGTAGGCCTGGGGAGAATCTCCAAGGCTGGCTGCCTCTTCTCCCTCACAGAGCAGGACTTGCCTTCTGTGCACTGATAGCCGCTGGGTGCAGGAGTGGCCTGGATCCAAATCCACAGAGTAAGGCCCAAAGAGGCTCAGCAGGGAGAAAAGAGAGGCTCTTGGCATTCCCATTGCTGCTTCCCAGCACCACCTGCAAAATAGCAAATGTCTTCTCAGGAGATCTGGGATCTGCTCTTTGCAGTGCTATCCAGCAGTCTGGGGTCTGGGACAAGCTGGCTCTGTCTCTGTACTAGAAAAATGAGAGTGTTCATTCTTTTCTCCTTGCTGAGACATGCTAGGCAACACCCACAATGAAAGGAGATGAGTGTTACCTTAGATCATGTTATGACCCATCATAGGTTGGCTGTCTGGCAGGGACTCACAGCAGAAAGGTCCAGCGAAGGGAAGCTGCTCACCTAATGGCACCCATGGAGCAGAGAGTAAATGGAGGAGCCAAGAAGGAAGCTGCACCCCTGGGATCATGCTTCTTCCTACCACACACTACCTCCTAAAAGTAAGTTGGCTAAAGTGTCCTACTGTCCACGCCTTCCAAATGCATAGGCTTTGGGGCCACTTGACATCTAAACCATTACACCAGGGTCGGTTTGAATGTTCTTTGAAAAACCACTTCCATATCTCAATTTTTATTCCGGTGTCTGAGATTCTTCATGCATAGCGGGTATTTCATCATTGGTCCCAGGAAAGGTGGTGATTGTCAGCTCCTGTGCAAAGAAGCTTAGTGATAGAGTGATGAGAATTGTACTTTGGGAGCATATCTGGTGCATGTGGCTGAGCCTGGAAATCTGAGGAGCATGGCACGTGGACCAGGAGGCTCGCTTTCTAACCCCAGGGATCACCAGAAGGGTGCACATTGGCATCTTTCCTGCATGGTGGATTGGAACAGTCTTGTACCTAGTTTTACAAGGTCAGCTGGACTCCAGGGTATTGCCTGTGCCAGGCATAACACCAAGGGCTTACCATCACACTTTAATGGGTATTTGAGCTAGAGCCAAAATGGGTTTAGGGAGTTATCTCACTAAGTTTTTTTCTGCTTCCTTCTAAAGGCTGCTGTTATGGTTTATATCTAGATGCCCCAGCAAAGCCTCATAAGTTCATAAATGGGGCTTTTTAGAGTCAGCTAGATCTAGGCTGTGTGACACTGGCATTAATTGTGTGGGGTATAAGTATAGTTCTATACTAATTGAGCTTCTACCAGTTCAAAAGGTTGGCAGCCTGGATGGAATGAAAAGGAAAGGCAGGCCAGCTGCTTACTGCTCATTGGCTTCTACCTGCCACACCATGAGCTGTTTCTTCTCTGTGAGGTCCTTCTGCTGTAGTGCCCAACCATGCAGCCAGCCATCAGTGGACTAAAATCTTTACAAGCTGCAGGCTGAAAGAAGTCTGTTTTCCTTTAACTTTGGCTGTCAAATATTTTATCTAAGTGATGAGAAAAATAACTAAGACATCTAATGATTCCCCTAGTCTTTAGCCCTTCTTTACAGCAGCTGTGAGTGGCCAAATTTAAGAACACCAAGTGCACTTCTCAAACACTGGAATGATGACTTCCAAACTTTTGTTTTTACATCTGTTTGATTTTTTCCCCAAGAAAATCTGCAAAACTTGAAGTATTCTCTTACCTCCCTGAAAAAATCATTTTTAAAGTATTATTTCTAATCCATCTTCCTGTTTTTAAGAATGAGCTTTTCATCCCCCATTTCCAGGTAAAGAAACTGAGCACATAGTCAAGAGGCTACCTGCTCAGGGATCCAGAATTACAGAATGATTTCAGGATGGAGCCAAGAATCACCTGTCATTTCCTACCTGGAATCAGAATGAGTTTGAGACACTGGGATATTAATTATACATCTTCCATTAGAGGCTAAATTTCCAATGATTTCTCAGTATTGGTAAATGATAACTTCTGAAATATTTTGTTTCATTTACTTATGTATCTATTTATTTGTAAGGGAAACAAACTCAGGACTTCAAGCTTGCCGGGCAGGCACTGTGCCACTGAGCTATGTCCTTAGTCCTGCTGTCATTATTTTCAACCACGCAAAAAGCTTGAATAATCAACATACATCCCCAAAACACGTAATTTTGTACTTTTTTTGTATTTTAGGACAGGGTCTACAGGGTCTACAGGGTCTCACTGCATAGATTGGATTGATAGTGATCCTCCTGTTCACAGCCTCCCAGGTTCTGGGATTACAGGTCCACCACCATGCCCAGTTGCAATTGCCCTCTCAGTGCTCCTGGGGGATGGGGCCTGCACAGCAGGCCTGGGGATTGAACCCCCAGCTGCTATGTTTTGCCTAGGCAGGCACTTTAATCCTCTGAGCTATTTGGCTGGCCCTTAATTTTGTACTTTTTAAAATTCATTTATGAAGACCTTCAAATAATTAATGAAGGTAAATAATTTATGTTATTGCAAAGTTGATGTATTTGAGCAGCTAGTAAATGGTTCCGATAATTACATAAATTATATATACACAAGTATATATTACCTAGTTTTTCACATTTGGGTTATATATCTTATGACATTGTTATTTTTAAAAAAATCAAAAGGCAAACAAGATTCACTGAACATATTGTTCCTAAGTCAAACATCTCTAGTACACTGGATCAGATCCTCCCCTTCTATCCAGTGAGGTGTTGACATGTGCAAGAATGGACAGACATTAGGGCTGAACAGCTCCCCGCCTTCTGGAACAGACAGCAGGAAGGGGTACGAAAGATGACAGGAGAAAGCCTTGAGAGTGATTTAGTTATAAATTTTTTTCGGTAGTGCCTTGAAAAATAAATGGATTTTACTGGACTTCCCTCAAGTAATTAATTTTTCTGTATCAGTTTGAATTCAGGATGGAAAGTAAGGCCAGGTAAAGGAAGAATAAACAAAATTTTTCTCTTACCCACCTGTATCTGTTTTATGAAGCAAATAGTAAGAAGTTGTTGTTTATTAAGTGACAACTTTATGTCAAATTCTTTATACATATCATCTCATTTAATCATAACTTTATAATGGATAGATTACTGCATCCAAGACCAAGACATATGTTGCTGATCCAAGACTATCCACTAATCATCAAAAATCCAGAATTTGCATTTGTATTCATCTGACCCTAAAATATGTATTAGGATTAGAGGAAACTTACCTTGTTTACAATTTTGACTTTTTTTTTTTTAGCTCTTTAAAATTTTTTTTTCATTTATTTAGTACAGGGTCTACAGGGTCTCACAACACAGATTGGACTCCTAGTGATACTCCTGTTTTCAGCCTCCCAAGCGCTGGGATTGCAGGTGCATGCCACCACGCCCAGTCTCAGCTTTCACTTTTAAGCCATGTGATTATATTGTTACCTATGTAATAATAAATATAATTAAAATAAAACTAAAGCTCATGATTTTTGTGATGCAATATCCATGTCTGTATGCTCTTTGCACAAAAGTAGATTGATATTCTTCACAAGCCATGGAGTTCTTTCCACATCTCCTCATGGGTCCATAAGGTGCTGGCTGCCAAACAGCAGACTTCGTCTGGACAACAAAGCTATCCTTTCCTTTCATAACCATGAACTGGCAGTGAAGATAGAGGTAACTTTCTGCCCTGGAATGAATGTAAAATGATTATAAGACTTTTAAGGTATTGGCCCTTCATGCCTGAAAAACCTGGAGTTTCTTCTTCATTTATTACAAATGTTTGTTCTTTACTCTATACTTTAAGCAGGTTGGGGACATAAAGGTAAAACCTGGATGATCCTGTTTACTAGAAATAGAAGATAAAATATAAGCAGCACAAGAAGTTTGCTTTCAGTTCTAGGCTGTCCTCTGTCCACGTACTCAGCAGAACCAATGGATTCTTAAAAGGATTTCCTTCTAGGAAAAACTGATTTCCCTCTCTAAACATGAACAAAGCCCCCCAAAATACAGCTTTGATTCAATCAAGTCTGGAGACCTAGATTTTTCATATTATACCCAATCTTGGGAAGTGGGGGAGAAAAATTACTCCAGAACTGGTAGGGGTGTAGTCATTTTAAAGGTAAAATGATACTTTTCATCCCTTTGACCCAAAACATTCACCATTGCTTTTCTTGTGTCATAGCCCCAAAGTTCCAGTAATGACCACATTGTTGAGATCTTCCCCAGCTGGCTAAACTGTCTTATTCTATGACTTTTACCAGCTTCAAACTGTGAGGGAAGAGATGAGATATTTTCTTTTATATGGCAACGTATTTCTAGGTCCCCAAATGATTGAGCAACTCCACTTCTCCAAGACCTAGTGTCTAGAGTCAGGAAAACAATAGCTTGGAGAGGAACTGAAGTAAGTGCAGGTTACCTAGGAACCATGAAGGAACTGACAGGGGAGGAAAAAAAAATCAGGATTAAGCTATATAGAGAAAGTAGCAATTTTTGTTGCCCACGGTGATCTGGAGAACTGCACTGGGACTGCAAGAATCACCAACAGTTAGAACCTGGGAGCCGAAAGTAGGACACTGCTTCCAGAACAGCCTTCCACAGTCAACAATTGGTAAATGGCCATAGTACAAAAGCTGCAGCCACAATCACAAAGCAGGAGCTGGTGGGGCTGCCATCGGATAGATGGGCCCAATGAGCCTGAGGCTCAGTCCACCCCTTGGCTGCTTCACACTGCCACATCCTCTGAGTGGAAGAGGGAAAGGCAGTTGCAGGAGACTGCAGCCAGTTGGAAAGCAGGCTGTGAGGAGTCCCCCTGAGAAACAGGGGATGGCACACATAGGCCCAGCTCCTGTAGGCAATGGCTAGGTTCAGCATGAGTTACATAGAACTGGAAGCTCACTGTGGCTGTATATTCTCACAGTAAGCAGATCTCTATATCCATCTTAGACTTCCGGGTTGAACAGATATGTATCCTGCCTTGAGCTCTGCTCAAGGATGAGGAAAAGAGTCAATATCCCACATGTTCTTTTATAATTCCTTATTTTATTGTACTATTTTTCCTTTTACTTCTATTTTTTAGTTATTTGTTTTCCTTCTTTTATACATTTCCCCTGATGGGAAAAAAAGAGACTCCATTTTAATGGAGGGTCACTTCAGTTCACTTAAACTAAAGACAAACTGGCTCCCTCACCCACTCCCATGTAGCTAACCATAAACCTAGTTGGAGAAAACCAGGATCATAAGATAGAATCAAACAGAACAACTTAGGGAGTAGGGCAAACATTAAGCCACACTACCCCATGACAGACAGTCAACAGGCTCTGGAAAATGCAAATGTTCTTATGAAATTCCTGAAAATGTGGTAATGTGGTTACTATGGAAAGGTGAAAAGTATATAGAACCTGAAAGCAAAGTTCAAGCAGGTACCGACATTTCGGGAGCTTTGACCTCAAAGTCAGGGTCGCAGGCTCTCCATAAAAGCTTTTTAGTTCTTTAACACTTAGTCTCTTTGGTGGAGGTTTGTGTTCACTTGCTGTCATCGGCTGCTGCACCCCCACATACCATTTTCTCTTCTGTGAACAAGTCTGTCAGTGTATGTGTGTTTCGTTTCCTCTTGCCATTTTTCTTCCAATATAGTCAATAGAAAATAAGGGAATGCTCCCTTTACAGCGCTCCTATCTGTATTCATATCTCTTCACCAAACTTCATTCTCCTGGGTCTTATTCATTCCCAAGTTTCCTTTTGTTCTCTCCTCCTTTTCATTAGGCTCCCTTCGACTTTTTCTCTAATATTTATATAAGTCGTAGAATCTTCTCCCATCCCCATTTCTTACCACCAGTTTTGTACCCTGTTTTTGTTCTTATCCCGCTAATTACATAAAATGCTTTTAACATTATTAGGATCCTTTGCCTCCTTTTTATTTTCTACTTCGCATACTCCAAAAAAAGGAAACTTACAAACAACTTTTATTTTTTCACTTTTCTCTTCAGCTCCCCCATCCTGTATTACCACGCCCATAATCTCCTGGACTTTAGATAAGTGATTCTATAAAAATTACTGTAGAATGCTGTTTCGCACCATTAGAGGAGACTGAGCTATAACAATCACATTTAATGCACATTAACTAAAGGTTAAAAGTTGAGATGTTATGATGATTACACTATAACTGAGGAGTTTTTCTCTAGGCTAAAGAATGACCTATAACAGGATCTCAGAGCATGTCATTTCTCGAGTAGCCCGGATCCATACAATAGATTAGCCTATTACTACAGTAGCTGGCTTGATTGCACAGAAATAATCCTGACTCAGTGAACAATTCTGTGCCATGGAACTTGTCCAACAAATCCACCATCACACCAGGGAGAGGGACAAGAACTCAGACTGGCTCAGACTGGGCAAGAACGCCTCCAGAAAGAAGTCCTGAGTCTGCATTAGCTTCAGAACTGTGCTAGTATAATCAGAAGAGCTACTGGGGTGTGAGTGCTCAGACTCATTGGCAAGAAGCCACTTGAGAACCATATATACTCCTTAGAGTATAAATACTCTACATTGTGAATTTTATAGACTTAAGTTTTTGGATGTTTCCTGATTTATTTGGCAATGTGAGTTTACGTCATGTTTTTCTATGATTTCCTGTGTTTGTCTGGTTTTCAATTTTGTGCATTTGTTCTTTCATTGACACTGATGTAATAAGTGCCTAGGTTCTCTTCCTCTTCTCAGCTTCCTGTCTAGTTTCTTCACCCCAATCCCCTGAGATAATGGTATTAACATATTTCTTTACTCTTTGTTCAAATATGCAAACTCCTCCTCCCAAATATTTAATATTTACTTTCTTCATGCTAGATCCCCACAGTTACTCCTACCTTCTCTAATATTGTTCCTCAGCCTTCCCTATTTTAAACCTCTAGCTCATCCATATTTCACCCAGCCTGCTGTCCTTCCTATCAGCAAGTTCTGACCATCACATATCTTCTTCAATTACAAAGTAAACCCTTTCTCCCGTATCTCACCCTTCTTCTAACAAAATAGTCTCTGAAACTCAATACTAATCTAACCCTTCAAGACAACTAACAGTACTTTGATAAAATCACACCCCCATCAACCTTATCTTCTTATCTACCACTATATCCTCTTCAAGCTTCCATCTGTTCATCTAACTGCTCCACCTCACTTACTTGGTGGTATAACAGCCACAAATCATAAAATGTCACAATCTGCATGAAGAGTAGACAAAGGCAGGTTGTACAACTGCAAGGACTATCATACAGAAGTGTTGTGAGATTGAATCTATAGATGCTGTGATAGCCAAAAGCAATACTTCTGCCAGAACATAGGGACAGAATTGAAATCACTTAAAGTAACAGAATAAGTAAACACTAGCACTGGAAACACAAAGTTAAAAATTACGAACATGGAGGCAACATACAAGCCACAAGGTTTCCTTACTTCTCTAGTCCCCAACCTGCAGTAATCACCCAAAGAAGAGTGAAGGAGGGGGAAAAGAAGAGGCCATACATATTAAAAATTTATAGATGATAGATAATAGATAGCAAAAATCATATACACACAATTCAGGAAAATAATAGCATGATAGTTTTTCAGTTATGCACACACTGCAAACACCACTCTTTTTTTTTTTTTTTTTGGTAGTACCAGGGATTGAACTCAGGACCTTGCACTTACCAGGCATGTGCATAAGCTGCTGAGCTATCTTGTTGGCCCATATGATTTTTTTTTTCAACAGACAGTGTTTTCCTCTTATGGGGGAGCCAGGGAGATGCTACTAAACTCAAATTCTGAAACTCTGAAACCCTCAATACTTAATGAAGAAATTGAGAATGCATGGCCATAATCTCAGTGACCAAGATTTCACAAGAAGCAGTTCACCACACTAGTGAGTGTTTCAAAGTTAATGGCCATCACTCTGAGTTCCTCTTATAACTACAGAAGCCAAAAGTAACTTGTGTTAATCTCATGATGTCTCAATAAATTTAGCATGAAAATATTCATGAAAGATTTTTTCCTCAAGTGTGCATGCATATTTTGGTGCACTCTGTACCTGAAGAAGTAAACACGGACACACACAAGAGAAGAGGGAGGCAAGGAAATAGATCTCCCATCTCCCCACAAGAGCAAATCTCCCAGAGCAGAGCAAAGTGCCACAAAGGGAGAAGAAAATAAATATCAAGTAGTAGGGATCTATGAATAGGTCATGGAAGAGATGAAGAAGATGTGAGTTCAAATAGGAAATGGTCCAAGAGTTCATAGTAATTTTGTTCAATATGCCCATGGTGAATTTTGGGAAATAGGTAAAAAAACTGAACAAGCTAACCAAAACAGTTCAAAACCTGAATGACAGATTCAAAAATCATATGGAAGCTTACTACTATGTCAGATAGAAATACCTGAAATAAAAATCTGTATAGAATTCCTATATTACAGAAATGACCAGTGTGAAAACAGAGTATCTAATACTGGGGACAACATCATGAGTTATAAGAAAAATCTTAAAGGAGAGAGAGAGAAAGATCCAGAAACTACTGGATGACAGCAAAAAACCACAGAAGGATAATCAGAGTTAGAAAAAGCTAGAAGACAGCACAGGTGGATTCACTAACATGCTTACAAAAGTTATGGAACAAAATTCCCAAATATGAGAACTTAAAATACAAGTAAACGAAGCTCATAGAACACCAAACAATAATTATGAAATCAGAAGTTCATCAAGGCATATTCTTGTTAAATTACCAAACTTCCAACAATTATATATATATATATATATATTTAAAAAAAACTGAAAAGATCACATATAAATGTAAACTAAAGAGAATTGCAGCAAACTCCTCAACACAAACACCAAATGCCATAGTGAAGCCATAGTGAACCTATAGTGAAGTATTTCAGTCCCTTGTAGTGAATACCTTCTAACCCAGATTAATTTATCAAGCCAAGATACCCTTTAAAATAGATGGAAAAAAGATATTTTCATGAAAAAACAGCTCAGAAGATATATGATTATTAAACCAGGTCTAGAGAAAACACTGAAGAATATTCTGGACAGCAACAATGAGTTAGACACAGCTGAAAACACAAAGGAACTTAGTGAGGTCAGTGGATACACAGAAACAAACAAAAAAAAATCAGGAAAAGGAAAATAAAGAATACATGATCAGATAAAGAGGCAATGGTAGCATATAGCCAACACATTTCCATAATATCTATCAGGATTAATGGCCTCAACTCTCCAATTAAAAGACACACTGGGCCGACCTGATAGCTCAGCAGAATGAAGCGCCGGCTAAGCAGAGCGCAGTAGCCAGGGTTCGATCCCTGGAGTGCCGTATCGGCCCTGCCCCTGGGGCTCTCTGAGATGGCAATTGAGGCTGGTTGTGGTGGCACACACCTGTAATCCCAGCACTTGGGAGGCTGAACACAGGAGAATCACTACAAGTCTGATCTACATAGTGAGACCCTATAGACCCTGCCCTAAATACAGAAAATAAATAAATAAATAATGGCACACTGGCATTCTGGATCAAAAACAGAATGTAGGGGTTGGGGAGGTAGCTAAATGGTATAAGTACCTACCTGGCAAGCTCAAGGTTCTGAATTCAATCCTCAGCACCACATGTCCAGGAACTGGGCATAGTGGTACATGCCTATAATCCCAGCACTAGAAGGGCTGAGACAGGAGGATTACTGGGTGTCTGATCTGCATAGCAAGACACTGTATAAAAAAGCAAAAAACCACCAGATCCTAACAATATGTTACACACAAGAAACTCATCTAATCCAGAAGCATATTCATAGAATCAAAATTAAAGAATGACCAACACATTTCATGCACCAGGACTATAGAAACATGCAGGAATAGCAACTCTTTTATCAGATATAGCAAATTTCAAGCCAAAATTGACTTTGTCACTTAGGGAATAATCCAACAGAAAGAGATAACACTGGTAGGCACATGTGCACGAAATACTGGAACACCTATCTTCGTAAGACAAAAACGGCTTTAATTAAAATATCAAATAAATGCTAACACAATAATAGCAGAGGAATTTTTACCTCAGCTTTGGCAAAGAGAAATATCAACTAAAAAAAAAAAGACCATTTTCATAATATTGGTTTTGTCCATCAAAGAATAAGGGACATCCTTTTTTAATGTCTTTTTTGATATATTTTTTCAGAACGCTATAGTTTACAGCATAAAGGGATTCTCTTTCTTTCATTAGATTGATTCCTAAATACCTAGTTTTTCTTGATGTTATCATGAAAAATGTTGTTCTCTCTAATCTTTCTATCAGTCAGTTTGTTATTTGCATATAAAAATATTACTGATTCTTGAGTATTGCCTTTGTATCCTACTAAACTATTAGAACTGATATACAGATTTAATGCAATTCAAATAAAAATATCAATAATACTCACAGAACTAGAGAAAACAATCTTAAAATAGTGAATCCTAGACTAACAAAAGTAATCCTGCTCAACAAAGGCAAAGTAAGGATCATCATAATCCTATACTTGAAATTATACTCAAAAGCTACTGTGATAAAAACGGCATGTTACCAGCATAAAACATCCCCAAGGGTCAATACAACCAAATAGAAAATGCATAAATGACTCCAAACACACTCTATCTTATCTTTGACAAAGAGGCCAAACACCTTCACTGGAAGAAAAATACCCTCTTTAATAAATGGTGCTGGGAAAACTGGCTTTCCACATATTTAAGATTACAGCTTGATCATATCTCTCACCATGCACTAAATTTACAGCACAATGGATAAAAACTTTAAATGTTAAATATTGGACTGATGAGACATATCAGCAGTCTAAGTACCTGCCTAGAAAGCGCAAGGACTAGAATTCCATCCCCAGTACTGCATGCTGTGCCAGCTGCTAAAACTGGGCATGGCAGTGCACACTTGTAATTCCAGCACTGGGGAGGCTGAAATAGGAGGAACGCCACAAGTCTGAGCTGCATAGTGAGACTCTGTACTAAATAAATAAATAAATTTTAAAAATTTTAAAAATATAAAATGTTATCTCATTCTGGAAGATATAATAGATAGAACTCTTGAAGACATTGGTGGATGAAGAAACCTCCAATCATACAGGAAATATTATAAAGAATCAACTATTAGGATCACATCCTATTTCAAAGCTTTTGTACAGTGAAATAAACCACCAGCAGAGTAAAGAGACAACACACAGAATAAAGAAAATTTTCCAGCTATTTTTCAGATAAAGAGCTAATAGCTATAATGTATAAAGAACTCAAAAAACATACAGCCTCCTAAAATTAAAAAAAAAAACCTCAATCTAATGATGGACATCTTAAGTGAATTGACACTTAGTAGATGAAATATACAAAGCAAAAAAGTATATGAAAAAGAATGTTAATCACTGGTTAGTCAAAAAATACAAATTAAAATGATACAGAGATTTCACCTCACTCCAGAAAAAAAAAATGGCTATCATCAAGAAAACAACCAATGTTAAATGCTGCTGAAGACACAGGGATAAAGGAATGTTTCTCCACTATTGATGAGAGTGTAAACTGGTGCAACCAATATGCAAGTCATTATGGAGCTTCCTCAAAATAATGAAAGTAGAGGTTCTATTTGATCCAGCTATTCCTTTCTTGATATCTTCCTGAAAGAATTAAAAGCATCATACCACCAAGATATACACACATCCATGTTTATGGCAGCACAACTTGTGATGACCAGATGTGGAAGCAGCTCGGATGCCTATCTAGTGAATGAATGAATAAAGAGAATGTAGTTTTTATATACAATAGAAAAAGAAAACACAAAGAAGGATAAACTTTAGACATTTTAAGATCATATTTTAAGTGAAATAAATGGACACTCATGTTTCAGTATCACATTGTTTCTCTTGAGTGAGAAAATGAAAGGGTAAATAAGGACCAAAAAGAATGATAAATATTGGGAAGGAGGAAGAAAATTGTCAGCTTTGAAGAGGAACAAGGGCAGGAGGAGATGGAGCGAAAGGAATGGAAAAGGAAAACATGAGAAACTAAAATAAATGGGAACATAGGTTTTGTAAACAAGAAGGAGAAAAAGGTCTAAAGGGAAGAAAGGAGGATGAGAAGAAAAGAAGGATAAATGCATATTATATAGAGACACAAATATCTTACAAAGAATGTGATTATTTTGTGTATCAAATTGTACTAATTAAATTAATTTTAAAAAAAAGTAAAGAAATGTCAAAGCTGAACCATCCTTAAGTGTATGGACTTAATGGGTATAAGTAGAGTATTCTACCCCTCTATAAAAGTGGAAATGGAATAGATCACTTGCAATAGAAAAGTGGTGCAAGGGAAAAAGTACAAGGAGTGAGGAAGAGAAGGGTAAATAAGTAGAATAAAGATATGCCAAGTAAAGTAACCTAACATCCTAAATTAATGTAAATTTTTTATTCCAGATTATAAACTAAGATTAATGATACCAAGAAGAATGAAAAATGTCATAGGACAACTGGAGGAGAAGGGAGGGAATAGGAAGGAAATGGAAAGGCATCAGAAAGAAACAAAGCAAACTATCTTATGTACATGTAACCAAACCCCAAGATGATTGTAAACTTCATGAACTGAAAATATACACTAACAAAATTAAAAAATAAAGCACTGAAACATTATATATATATATATATATATATATATATATATATACAACTATAAATTCTGGGGAATTAGGAAGAAAAGAAAAGTGAAATCAAGAGGACTGGCAGTATTAAATATGACATGTTCATTCTGAGTGGTTTTCATTCACTCATGGAATTGTCTACATCAACAGTTCAGTACCCACATACCTCTATGAATCTCCCAAGCAATTTATTGCTCATG
Source organism: Tympanoctomys barrerae (assembly GCA_002564285.1). Classification (NCBI taxonomy): domain Eukaryota; kingdom Metazoa; phylum Chordata; class Mammalia; order Rodentia; family Octodontidae; genus Tympanoctomys; species Tympanoctomys barrerae. The sequence continues at coordinate 12,524 of NDGN011558123.1, read as the reverse complement.
CATGGTTATATTATCAGGGCATCTAGACTATCATTTTTTAATTTCTTTTTCCTAGCATCTCAATAATGTTCTTAGATTGTCCAAGATTTCCAGGATTTTAACAGTTTCAAGGTTTATACCTTTTTTTCTAGGGGAACAAAAATCATTCACCATAATCTTTAGTATCCTGCATAACAGCTACTCTTAACTTCTACTGCTGTGAGGTCCTTTCCCATGTCACTACAGGATTGCACACAAAGATCACAACTCGTTTGAATTCACATTTACTTGTATAGCTGTGGTTCTCTAGAGCACAAACACTAGTGCATAGGAGCAGCTCACCATGGGTGGCCAAATATGACCTCTCCTACACTGACAGACTGAAGCATTAGTTCTAGTCTTCCATGGCAACCTATACGCAGGTGCTCTACAGTTTCTTCAATAAAGAGATAGAGTACATTTCACAACCCTTAAATTTAGATCTGGCCATGTGACCGACATTAAGCCAATACAAGGAAGGAAGAATATATCATTTCTAATACCAGGCCTTAAGAAACCTCATGAATTTTTTTTTGTGAAACTGATTTGAGCCATCTCAACCTAACTTTCCTAGGAAAGCTAAACTCCAGTAGACTCACATGTATTTGAACTTATCCATTTGAAATCTGTGGATCTAAATAGCTGAGCCCAACATAGATTAGCCAACTCTTAGACAAATAGCAGTCTTGAATGACATAGTCCTTATTGATTTTGCCACTGACATTCTGTTGTTATTTGTTCCAAAGCATTAGTGCAGTTATTGACAATGGACTCATGAACTTTATATTCTACATTTAACTAAGATTGTATACCTTGATTTCCATTTTCCTCAAGAAACTTACACTTAGTTGACTTCATTGATCTCCCGTTTCCCTGTCCTTAGTTGGGGCAATCCTGTTCCACCTCCAGTGGATTGCTATAACTTTGATCTTGTGGACACAGGGTTGAGGTCTTACCTGATGCATACTCGAAGTCCCTATAATTTTTTTTCAAAAATTTCATCACTCCTTACTACACGTTATCTTCCCAAGGAGATGTGCAAGTTTATGAGGGCACAAAAATGAGAAAGTTCATCTTTTAACTTTGTTCAGAAAATGATAATCTGATCTATCAACTCTTATGTATCTAGTAAGGATTTTTCAGGCTGCATCTTTACAGAGCCCAAAAACTTGTCTGTTTGCAAATGGGTCTCTGAAAATATTTTCTGTTCCATAAGTCTTTGTCAGACATCTTGTCACATGTATATTATAAGGTGGCAATTTTATAAATTAACATTACAATTGATAAAACTTTAACATTTCATGTTAGTGTTCGTTCTTTATCACTATAGCAAGTAGCTGAGATGATCTTTTACAAAGATAAGAGGTTTATTTGGCTCAGAGTTTTAGATGTTTTAGTCCATGTCAAGTGGCCCTGTTTTGGGTCCATGGTGACACATCCTGTCAGGAGTATGTGTCAGAGCTAAACTTCTCACTATGGGCCTGGGAAGCTGAAGAAGAAAGAAGAAAAGACTTAGGGCTCAGTATCTCTTTCACTGTGGTGATCTAAAACACTTCCCACTAGGCCCTGTCCCTCAAAGTTTCCAACACCTCCCAAGAGGCCCATGCTGGAACTAAACCATTTAATTTATAGGGATTTTGGGAATATTTACCAAACCATTGCAGTGTCTCTCCCAAATTCCAATAACTAAGGCAAGATAAATTAAGGACAGAACTAACATTCTTAAATTCTCTATTCAGTTTTCCTGACACATATATTGGTGGAGGGCTGCCTGAAGCCAATAAATACCTTCCTTCTTTGTTGTGTACAAATTAAGTAAGAAAGAACTGGTAAATGGAGAAAGAAAAATACCTGTTGTTTCAGAAAGAGGCCAGGCTGGAGGAGATGGCTAACACCAGCCACATGCACCTGCAAATGTTAGGCAACAGGAGGAGAGAAACTCTCACCTAGATCAAAATAAAATAATTTGTCTCTGAGAAGTTCAATCCCAAGATGAAGAATTATCTGAGCTGAGCATGCCCACATGTATAAACCAATTAAGACATTCCATCTTCCCCTCAGGAATGGTGAGCAATGGGAGAGGAAGCAGCCAGGAACTTCAGCAAATTATTTTCTCTGACAAAAGGAAATATCATGACTTGGATAAAAATATTCACAGAGTGCACCATATTTATTTAATACCTGAGAGTTAGACTTCATTAGAAAAGTGCACAAGTCACCCACACTACTTCTATGAAGAAAAAGAGAGAGTGTATGTCTTCTATCTCTTTTAACAAAGAAGACAAAATTTCAATCCTTAAGATCTGGAGTGTATGAGGTGAAATGGAATGCGGTATGTATTGGACCATCCTGAAATCACACCACCTATTTTACTGTCAGCTCTGATTTTTTTATAAAGCCCATCTCACTTATCCCAGATCAAAATCCCTCTGTTTCATCAGTTTATTAACTAACAAGGCACAGTCATCTTTCTACCTAAGATTTAATTTTAAAGAAGTTGCCATTTCCCACCTTCACATGTAGTGGTATACTTTTATGTTCAGACTTATTATCTTTTAGAAAACTCATCTGTTATAAGAATCTAGGGCTTAAACAGCTTGCTGTTTTAGCATATTTGTAATCTGTTACCAAGAGCAGTCATTTATTAGCTCTTGCAACCAATGTACACCACACATTGAATGTTTAAGGAATGAGAAAGGTTAGATGGATGTCTCCCACTGATTGCCAAAGTCTTTTATAAAGTAGGTGGAAAGCAGGAATGGTTCTCATCATATCCTGTCTCCACCATCTTGATTCATCTACAGTGAAAAGAGGGAGGGTGTGTGTGTGTGTGTGTGTGTGCGCACGCGTGTGTTTGGAATTGCATTTTTTGGCTGCATCTCCAATGGGATGATTAAAGAACATTGGCTCTTTGCAAGCAGCTCGGCCTGAAGTTTGACTATGTTTCACTTTCCCAATATGGTTCTCATTTGCTTACAACCTCATTCATTTTTTATTATTTGTCTTTCAGAGAAAAAGGCAGCAAGAAATCAACCTTGGGCTTCTTTAATTAAGGTCTGCATTCTTGCTGGTATATTTCAGGAAGGCGATTGGTAACTTTTGCCTCACTCTCTGGAGAACCTTGTATTGTGGTTCCCTTTATTCATCAAGGCTCTACTCAGTGTTGGGGCCCATCCCTGTCTCAGTGATCAGTTTATAAAACTTACCTTTCTCTTTCCAGAGTCCCAGTGAGGGGCCATTAGGATATCACTCATTTTCATCATGAAGAACACTGGCATTAAATATTTTATCTGATTTTAAAAAAATTTTTATAATTAAGAAGAGAAAAATGGTGAGCAACAGATAGCTCCTTCCCCAACTCACAAATGCCAAGCATTCAAATTCTGACTCCTTACTTACTTGATGTGAGAGATCCTGAAACATTTTAATTTTAGTCTCATTTTTTTATCATTAAAAAAAGTAAAGTCAGGGAACTTTAGGGTTATTTTCCCAAATGTGAAACCAGATAGAGTCAGGAAGTGCAGCCATATGTTTGCCTTCTGGCTTCTTTTCTTTTTCACACTTATGCTTCTAGAAAGAGAACTGATAGGGTTGAATTATTTTATCCAAGCCCCTTGTGTCATTGCCACCAAAATAAAACACTGGGATCACTTCTTGGCCTTTTGGCTAAGATCAAGAGTATAAAACATTGGAGCCAAGATTTCTAAGGTAAAAATGAATTTTTAAGGGAACTACTTCATCTATTCAGCTTGTCTGCTTATGGTGATAGTATAGGTGCTATTCAGATTTGGAGATGAGCTCAAAATGCACATAAAAGGAATGAATATATGATATGGGACAAAGCAGGACAGATGTGGAGCAGATAAAGTAGAAAGAAAAAGTTGAGCATGTGGAGAGATTAAATATGTTCCTTCGTGGTATTGATGTCACTGTGACTTGGTTTGGTTGAGGCTTGTGTCACACACCATCCCAATGCTAAGCTGTATCTCTTATACTCGTTTTTTAAAAAATTTATTTATTTATGTGTGTGTGTGTGTGTGTGTGTGTGTGTG
>NDGN011558121.1:4716-16466 GCA_002564285.1 Tympanoctomys barrerae | reverse complement strand
TGAACTGGAGAGGGGGATACAGAGGAAGGACCATTTTGTATTTGTATATACAGAATAGTTAGGGTAGATGTACAGCTGCTTTCGATTGGTTCAGTGAGAAGGTTTGTAGTAGTAGTGTTTGATGGGATGCCTGGCTGCTTCTTGTGCTGTGGATGACTGCTGAGAAGATAACAATGTGAAATGTATTAATCATTGAAAATGTCCCCCCCAAAAAGAGAAAAAAATTGAATAAGTGACTAAGAACCCCACCTGTGCATGCTAAGCCAGAATGAGGAAAGATGAGGGTGAGGGTAGCCAGTCCAGCAGGAGAGTCTAAGGGTGGGCTTTGCTCAGGGTGGAGCAGAGTCCAGGTGGCTGTTCAGGGATCTGCAGGAATCAGAGTGCCAGAAATGGCCCTGTCTCTTTCTAAAGGTTTAGTTGAGCCCTATGGCTTTCCTGATCTGGCCTTGCTGACTGTTACATGGCCAGCTTCTTTGGAGGGAAGGGCTCACTGAGGGTCTGGGAATTAGGGTCAAAGGGTAGGAGGGGAAGTAAGTGCTTGTGTCAACAATGGGAGCAAGCAGTGGTTCAATGGCCCATGAGTGTGTACGAGTGTGAGCATGTGTGCATGAGTGTGTATGCATGCAAGAGTTGGCCATGTGAGTATGTGAGTGTATTGAGTACCTATAATGTTGAATGTGACTGTCATCCAGTGTTATGCCAATTTTGAATGTGAGAGGGCAAGTGTGAGCATGCATATGAGACTGCCTGAGAGTGCACACAGGTACCCAAGAGTGTGCACATATAAGTGTGAGGTTCCCCACCACCGCTGGAGTCGACTTCCTCAGGTGTCTGCTATCCCTTTTGCATGGGTGGCCTGGTCCCAAAGCCTGAAGGGAGGCTTTGGAGTCAGACAACTTTGTTCCCAACCTCTAATCATGCTTCATGCTCACATGTTACCAGCTCAGTTACTTCTTTCTGTGCCTCGGTTTCTATCTCTGCAAAGTGGGTAAGCAGTCTCTCTGCTGCAGGATGGTTTTGTGAGGCTCTTGGAGATAATATTCTTGGCATCCTGACACCCCAGAAACACTTTAAGATTGAAAAATTCATCAGGTCCAAGGTCATCCCCCAAGATACCTTTTCCAGGATTTGTAGTGATTTGCCACTTCCTAAACCCTTCTTGCTCTAACAATGAAGTCCTCTCCACAAAGTCCCTAACAGCACCCTCTCCTCCCTGCCTTCTGAAGAATCCTGTTGGACAGAACTGGGAACTAAAGAGTCTCTTCTGTCTTCCACACCCAGCCCATACAACATCCATGGCTGTATGCATCTGCACAATGAGTATAAGGCATGTGCCTCTCTCGCTCTGTAGGTTGTTGTGAAGAGTTAGTAAATCACTGCACTTGGAAGAGCTCTGCCATCTGCATAGGAGACTGGGTGCTGGGAGAGGATGATGGCACATCACAGGAACCTTAGTGCCTCAGGTAAGACTCTGGTAGAGTGCCTACCAAGAGCCAGGAGGCTGGCATGGCTCAGGATGCTAGGCACAGGTGTGGGCTGCCAGGGCTATAGCCTGCTGTTCTTACCCTCATTCTGCTCCTCTCCCATTGGCTGGCCACATTTGTGTTTGGGCTTGATTCCACGTAAGAGCAATAGAGGGTTTTAAAGAAGAGCATGGGCACCTTCTGGCCTCATAGTGCCTCCTCTGCTTTCAAAGAGAGCTGATGGTAAGACCTAAAGATGATCACTGTTCATAGGTCCTAATTTCTGCACAGCTCAGCTCCCTCAGGAACCAGGAATAAATCTGCAGCCTTTCAGGGCTGGAATTCTCTTGCTTCTTACTGGCACCCAGTTTCCATGGCAACCTGAACTCTCCTTTGCCACCTTCAGGAATGTCATTAGGCAGTGAAGGGTAGGCAGCAAACAAAGCCAAGATATGTCAGGCTGCAGCAGACAGCTGAGAGGGCAGCACCGTGGGGCAGAATCTCTTTTTGTGGTGTTTTTTCCCCTATTAAATAAAATATATAAACCATTTCCTTACAGCCAAATGAAGACTTTTCTAAGGGAAAACAAAACAAAACTAGTACAATTTTCTTCAGTGCCTAGCAAAAGAGTTGGAAACCAAATACTCCTGCTTCAAATGAAATAACACAATAACGACAACAAGGACTTTGTGTGCATTGTCATTAGATTCTGCCAACTACCTATTTTATGAATGAGGAAATCAACTTTAAGAGAGGAGACACAACCTGTAAGCTCACAGAGGCAGCACGCAGTGGGGTGGGGACTTGCAACTGTCTTCTAGCGCTGAGTTTCTTCCTTAGAGCCTTGCTTTTCACAGGGTTGAGCTCCCCAACACAGCATCCATGGAAAACACTGGTCCTGTCACAAGTACCTGGATTTATAACCTAGGAGGGAGGCCTGAGGGAAGCAAAGCAAAATGGAATGCCTTCTTGGCTCCCCATCTTCAGGCTGTGGTACTGATGAAAACCTTGAAAAAATCCAGGTGTCTTGGCCCATTTCCTATTGCTATTACTCCAGGCTTGGTAGTTTATAAAGAATAACTACTAATGTGATTCACTGTTCTTGAGATTGGGAAATCTAAAAACATGGTACTGGCATGTGGCAAGGATCTCTTACTGTACTGTAACATGGCAAATGGCACCATGTGTGCGATACAGCATTCATAGTGCTACCTTTGGACACTCTTCCTTTGTGTGAAAAATTGTTAATGCCATCAGAAGGGGCCTTACTCTCACAACTGCATCTAATCAAACAGTCTCTTAAAGTCTACACCTTCAAGTGTCCTCACCAAAGAATTGAGTTCCCAATGTATGACTTTTCAGGGACACAGTCTAACATTCCATATTTCTTGAGACCCAGGGTCTCTGGAATCCACTGCCACACAGTCTGGATAACTTGAATTTCTGTTTTTTCCCCTAACTTCTACCTCTTTAGTCCAATTATCCCTTTACTTATGCTTCAAAAGTCTACCCAAACATGAGCTAGCCACAAGGTGGTCCACTTTTGCTTAGGCAGCAAAGGATGAACACAAAGCTTCATAGCATCATCCTCAGATCCCTCCTTTGGTTCATGGATGGTGCTCATCCCTGAGAAACATATCTGTTAGTACAGATAAACTGAGAGACAGTTGCTTAACCAAGCGTTCCATATTTCTTCTGGCATCTTTTCCTTTATGTTAGTTGATCCTCTTGGTTGGAAACTCCTGGTTGAACACTAAATTTCAGCCTATATCATCTCTCTCTTCACCTCCATGCAGACGTATTTGTATTCTAAAATTACCTCCTTGCACATCTGTCTCTTCCACTAGACTGTGAAGGTTTTGAGAACAGATACTACATCTGGTTCATTTCTGTAATTCAGCATAAAACAGGTGCTCAGGAATTTCTGAATGATCAAATGCTACATGCACATGCATGTACCTGCCCCTAGATGGTGAGAATAAAGGGTGTGGGCACTTTTAAAGTTGTTTTAAGCTAAAACAACAAGAAATGGTGCTGGGATGAGCTACTTTTCAATTTTAATTTTTTTTTGCATTGTTAGAACATGATTTGTGCATTTTAAACAAGTCTGATCTGGCTCATAGCATGACTATTTGGGCATGCTCAAGGACTAGAAACAGCTTGTCTTAAGTTGTTGAGCATTATTATCATCCTTGGTTAGTTCACTCAGATAAAAATATATGGCCTTAAACAAAAATACTAGAATGATACAAACATTGACAAGAAAAAGACATACAATGCATCTGAAAGGCATAATAGGACAAAATAACTCACTCTTTAAAGAGATGAAAGCAGAAATTAATAAAATAGAATACAGGTAAAATAAAATCAGTAGATTTGATCAATATAGCTAGAGATAGTTCCTTGAACAGACCAATATAACAGACAGATTTCTGGTAATTCTTATAGAAAAAAATCAAAGGAGCAACATTAAAAAATAATTTTAGAGATGAGAAAAGGCAGAGAACTACAGATAAGGGTGATATTAAAATGTATAGAAGAATGTTCTGTACAGCATAATGTCAATAACTAGGCAACTATTTCATTACTGCTTTGATGTGAACACTTAGATGAGATGAATGGCTTCTTAAGAACATATCTATTATTAAAACTGATTCAAGAAGAAAAGGAACCAAATAGATCAATAAACTTAGACAAAATTAGAAAGACCAACAAATACTCATGTAAAAAGAACATAAACAGTGATTTATAGCAGTCTTCTAAGTTTTCAGAACAAGAATAAACTAAGTATCACAGAAGGTAAAATTATTTCTCCCTCATTTTGAAGAAAAATGTTGACATCAAAACACAATTGAACATCCCCAAGCCTGCCAGGCCTGCCCCGCCCCTAGGGTGCACTGAGATGGCAATTGAGACTGGGCAGGGTGGTGTGTGCCTGTAATCCCAGCACACGCCACCCTGGGGAGGCTGTAAACAGGCAGATCACTATGAGTTTGATCTAGTAGTGAGACTTTGAACACCCTATAGACCTTTCCCTAAAAATACAGAAAAGAAAAAGAAAAAAAAGTGAATGGCTGGCTCGATAGCTCAGCAGATTAGGGACCAGGGTTCAATCCCCAACATGCTGTGTTGGCCTTGCCCCAGGGGTGCACTGAGACAGCCATTGAGACTGGGCGTTGTGGCGCATGCCTGTAATCTCAGTGCTTAGGAGGCTGAAAACAGGAGGATCACTACAAGTCCAATCTGTGTAGTGAGACCCTGTAGACCCTGTACTAATACAGTAAAAAAAGAAAAGGAAAAGGAAAAACAAGCAAGATCGTTGTCCATATTCATATATAAATATAAACATGTTAAATAAAATACTACTAAATCAAACCCAGTGAAATAGTAAAGTATTAATTTCAAAGATATTTCCCTTTTTTTTTTTAAGAATGTATTTAATGCAAGGTCTAAAGGTCTCCCTACACAGATAGGACTTGTAGTGATCTTCCTGTTTTCAGCCTCCCAAGTGCTAGGATTACAGGTGTGCACCACCATGTCCAGTCTCAGTCGACTTCTCAGTCACCCCAGGGGTGGGGCTGGCAAGGCACACCAGGATTGAACCCTGGTCCCTGCACCTGCCTAAGTGCTTTAGTCTGCTGAGCTATCTGGCCAGCACTCACTATTTAAAGTTAGAAAAATCTATTCATAGCACTCACCACTTTGAGCAATTAGAAAAGAAAAGGATGTATGATTGTTTCAATAGATACCTCAAAAACTTGAAAAAGCTAAACATTCATTTGCAAAATAAAATCAAAAGCTAATAGCTGATTTTTAACAAAACATCAGATGTTCTAGTGAAATACAGAGGCAGTCTCTTTTAGATCTTAAGTAGATAGCTATGCTTTCTATACCATCTCTGCTACATAACATTTCATTCAATAAGGGAAAAAATATATATGGGTTAAAATTTCAAATAAAGAATATTGTCATTATTTGTACACAAAATTATTATCTTCCTAGCAAATCAGACAGTAAAATAACAGGAGACATCAGAAGCTCCTTCATATATATGAACATATATATATGCATATCATTCAAAAATTAATTTCCTTTAGTACATAATAATCAGTTATAAGTATAAAGTTTCTCCTTATAATAAAAACAGCACCAAATATAATACTCACATAACACCAATAAGAAAATTGTGATAAATCTGTTATCAAATATATTCCTAAAAATAATTAGAAAGATTATTGGACACTGACATAAAAAGATTTTTAGTAACTACTGTAAAATTGTCATCATGGGGCATAAGGGTAAACTGTAATTCTATTTCTGATTTGAACTTAAAATACAGATGACTCTCTGCTGATAATAGGTCCACAGCTTTACAATATGTCAAGACTCATTATAAGTTAAAAATATCGTGTTAAAATGTATATACTGTAACTAATTTACTCAACATTGTCTTTTAGTTCAGCATACCTTACAACATCCTTAACACTTATATTCACCTACATTTGAACCAATTCATCTAACCCAAGTCTATTTTATAATGAAGTGCAGAATGTCTTATGGAACTTATTGAATGACATCTAGAAAGCGAGACACACAATGATCATATGAATCCACTGGTGGCTTCTCTCTATGTCTCTGCAACTGAGAGTTGTGTCCCTGCCGCCACTGAACATCATGAGCAAAGATCGCCTATCAGATCACTAGCCTAGGAAAAGATTCAGATTCCAAATTGGAAATACAAATTCTACTTAGCATGTACCACTTCCATATCATCATAAAGTAAAAAACAATCCAGAATCAGTCTCAAGTTGGGGACCAGGCATACACTTATATGGGTTTAAGTATATTTAAGTAGAAAAGGGTCCAGGAGGTACATGCTAAACTGTTCATGCAGGATACTTTTGGGGATAAAATTAGGATGGAGAGGGGTATAGCAAGAGGTTTTGCTTAGTTCTGGATTTTCCTAGATTATTTTAATCTTTCACATTGAAAATCTATTTATGTGTTTCTTGATTTCATGCATTCAGTAATAATAGCTTGTGAGAAGAAAAGCAAAGAAGGATTCTTTTATGTACAGTGGGAAAAATCCTGATGCCTGCAAAACTGGTTTGGAGCTGTAGGGAGTTTAGGGAGTTCCCTAATGTGTTCTCCTGGCCTGCATAGCTATCTCCACACACAAGCCAGTCTCCTTAGAGCCGAGCCTGCCTGTGTGTGATCCCCTGAACCTGGCCTCTTTTGGATGCCTTTGTGGTTCCTAGGATGCTTCACTCCTGGACTGAATTCCTCGGACAGTCTTTGGCTTCTTCCTAACTGTGCTCTGAATGCCAGATTCTCCAGGCAACAGAGACTCATCATTCCATCTGAGGTGTGCAGGGGCAAATGCCAAGGTCCTGGTGTCTGCATCCCTGAGCAGTAAAAAGCGAGAGGCCCACGGCCACCTCTCACCTAACATAGCCTGCAGCTGCCATTCCCTGCTCTGTCATACCAAACTGCTTCTCATTAGAATGAAGATCAGCAGGAACTTGACATTTGCTCTCTGCTGTTTTATATCCAGCACCTGGAAGCATGTCTGGTCTCTATGAGTCACTCAATAAATAGCTATTGGTTGATTTTAGGAAGTCACATGGCTGATCTTTAAATTCACCAAATGAAGTAAATTTCACCTGCTTCTGGGAATGCAGACACTGAACAAATATAAAAGGAGCCATTTCCTCCACCCAGGCCGGTCCTAAGGGACTGCACCCTCAGAGGGTCTGCATGTTCCATATTTAGAGCCCTGACTGGAGTAGACCTTCAGCTTCTTACACTCTGGAGCCAGAGGAAAGACACGCTGCTCTTTCCTTGCAGACACCTCACCATTTCTTAACCAGAGAGGTTTTGAACAATTCCTGAACCACCCATCTTGGTGGTCTCAAGCCATTTTTCTTCCCCAAGCCTCTGTTTCCATTTCGCAAATAATGTAATCCCCAAATCTCCATGTCAAGGCAAGTCAGGACTCCACAGCGGGCACCATGAGTGGCTTCCCCAACAGCGGTCACAGGATTTGCATTTTTCCACCAGCTTGATCTCATAAATTCTCCCCGCACACCCTAGCTGAGGATTCACTGGGCTAAAGATTTTCTATATCTCTTTTCCACAACCAAACTCAAGGAGAATTACTAATGTTCTGCCTGGCCTCAGTGCTCCTTGGANGCTTCACCAAAAATATTGATTCCATGAGGAAAAAAGCCACAGTTGATTCAGCCTTCCCAAAGACTTTAATGAGGACAGTAACTGCCACTCCAAATCACAGACATCTGCATTGCAGCAAGAATCTAAGAAGACTTTGCTATAGGACACAGCCAAATGCAAGCCAAGGAGGGGGGCTCCTGGCTCAACAGCTTGTTGGAACTGAGTGAAAGAGAAAGGCAGCTGCAGTATGGAAAGAAGAAAAAAATATATGGAAAGAAGAGGAGCACTCCCTTTGTAACTCATGAAATCTTGGAGAAGAGAACAATCTTCTTAAGTCAGCCTTCAGTATCCTCATCTATGAAATGGGTAGCACCACTACACTTCCCTCCTGCAGCTCCTGGTCTACTATCTGAGACAATTATTATGTAACATTCTAACCCAGCAAGAGAAACAAGTTACCATTTCCAGTCCCTCTGGACTTTTCTTAAAATCCTATAATCAAGCCTTCCACAAAGAAAACAAAGCATACCACCACAGAGTTGTGATATTTGTGCATGTATTTTATACATACTAAACATTAATTTGTTTTATATATACACACATAAGTGAGAAAGTATTTATTCAAAGATCTTTTCTGAGCACAGGCTCTATGCTTAGCACTGGGTCAAAGCAGGTAGTGAGATGACAAGAAAACCTAAGAGATGCCTAAAAGCTTACAATTTATGTGAAGACTTAAAAGTGAATTTTGCCAGCCACTCATACTTAATCCAGGCCATTTATTCAAGAAGTCCTGTAAACAGCATGGCCTGTGTAGTGTGGACAGTGACTTCACATCCTGAAACCTGCTTCTGTATCACTGGAATTGGATTTTTAACATATCCCCCCCCCCGCTGGGGTTGTTACTAGGCTTTTAAAAAACATAAATAAAATCCCAACAGTGAAACATTTAATAACGTGCCTGGTGTGCAACAGTCACGCAATAAATGTAGTTTGAATTTTATAGCTAAGCAATCCTGGAATAATTAAATGCAACCACATCCAACACACAATAGAACCTTAGGAGATGGAATGAGTGTAAAATGCCTGGAACCGCAGCCCTCGCTGGGCTGCCCCTGCCTGGTGATTCATGGCAGCTTTTACAGCTGCCCTAGATTCCTCCTCAGTCCTGAGGCAGGAAGCAGAGCTAAGCAGATAGATGCTGGGAGCGAGCGAGACACATTTGGGTCCTAACTCTGGTTTCACAAGGACTTACTGTGGTTTGATAATGGCTTCTCCCCTAAACTCACGCAGGCTACAGTCCCCAGTTATATATTAATGGCATAACAAGGGTGGAAACCTGATCTGATGGTTTCACAAGGACAAAGAACCATTACACACACACACACACACACACACACACGCAAGCACACACACACACACACACACATGCACACACACATACATAATGCACCATTCTGGAACTCTGCCATCAAGAAAGCCATCACCAGAGGCAGCTACTAGAACTGTGGCACCAAAACTATTAGTCAAACTGAACTTCTTTTCCTTATAAAGCATGTCTTAGAGGTCCCCCCCCCCACCGGGGGATTGAACTCAGGCCCTTGTGCTTACCAGGGAAGCGCTTATTCTACTGAGCCATTTCCCCAGCCCTGTCTTAGGGTATTTTGTTATAGTAATGAAAGATGAATTAATACATTGATCTTCACAATCCCCCCCATTTTCCCTGTCTATAAAATCACAATAGTGATTATCACTTCTTCTCAAGGTGCTTGGGAAGATGACATGGTGTGGGATGCACGGTACTGGACATGGTGAGCATCATCAGATGTGAGCGAGTGTCATCAGGAGCGAGGCCATTCCCAATGACGTGGTGAGAAGTCTAGTCCTACCTCTATCCAGGGATGGAATTTCCCAGGGTTCTCATGGGGATCAGGGAAGAGAATCATGGGGGTCAACAAATGGACTGAAGGCTCCCCAGCATGCAGCATGAAGGGATCCAGGAGTAACTACCACTTCCCTAGCTCTACTCAACCTTAGCACCATGCCCTGCTCCCTGTGTGGCAGAGACTTCCCAAACACATGAGACAATCATGGCACTGTCACCAAAATAAGGGATGCTGAACAAGATACTGCCCCTTCAATGCAACTGGTTACAGCCCAGGGGTTGGGGACGAATAGAAGTTCTTAGAAAAAGGCCAGACATCAAGACTAGAAGACAGATCAAGAAAATTGAAGCATGTGCCTGGACCTCAGGCAATCAATGGTTGGAAAACAAATGGTAATAGTTCTAGTGATGGCGAAATTTCTGAGTACTTGCTTGTATGGAAGTTGTTGAGTTTTACCTTTAAAAAAAAAAAAACTCTCACAGCAGTTCTCTCACACAGGTCTGATCTCTGTGCCTACTCTGCAGTTAGAAACCTGAGATTCTGAGAGTCAGCTTGCTTACGCAAAATAACAGCTGAACCTGCAGAGCTCTGAGGGCCAAACTGCCAAGTCCTGAACTTATCTCTTCATATCCAAGAATTGATGGAGGGGTGTGTCCCACATGAGGATCTTGTCTCTCCTCCCAGAAGGGGGAGTAGATGCCAGGGAGGTCAACACTCAAGTCCCCCGGCCCAACATACCTGGAGACCCATTAGAATCAAGTGCTTGTCTTCAGCACCAGCTGTGGTGAATGAAATCTAAGCTACAATTAAGCCTTGCCTAAGCCTTTTTGTATTTCAGTTATAGAGCCATTAAATGTAAAAAGCCTTCCAGATACAGTCATTGGCCATATGCTCCATGGACCCCAGCTCCTGAAGGCATGTTTTCACAGTTCACATTCTCCCCACCTCAGTTAAAACAGCCACTTCTGAAAATTGATAAAGAACTCTCCCTCACCACACAAAGCCTATTCTTTTTTATCTCCAAGAAAATAGGATGTGTAATTATAAGAACCTAGTTTCAGATCTTTCAATAAAACTTCAGGCTGCTTGGGCTGTTTGTGGTGTTGGACTCAAAAGCACCCAAAACTCTACTTGCACAATACTATACTTATCAGAACCAATCATGCTACCCTTACAGTGCTAAATGGAGACCTCTTTTTCTAGAAGGAAAACTAAGAGAATCATTTTCGGTGGCAAATAATTAGTAGGATAAGAGGCAGTCAGCTTAGTGCTCTGAGTCACATAGATTAGACCAATCCCTGTCCTCCCCAAACTCGCTATGTGAGCTTGGATTAGTCACTTAACTTTTCAGAGTATTAGTTCTTCCTCCTATAGAAGAAACTGGGCTTAAAGTGATTTCTCCCACATGGTTGTGTGAAATTCCCAAAGTGACACATGTAAAAGTGAGTCTTCAAACGTGCTGCCCTAAGTAAGCACTCCTAGCATACATTATCATTTTTATGTTACTTTAAGATTATTTCATTGAATTAGGATGATGGATTCAGAATACCATTAGTAAATTATGAGTTCTTCTTATCACATCCGTATCCATTGTTCAGTTAGGAAGTTCACTTCTTAGGCCAGAGGAAGTCACCCACTGCTCCTTCCTCTTTCCTGGGAGACACCCTGACCACAGAGCTAAAAGAGAACGCATGCTTGGCTTTGCCGAACTCAGTTTCTCATCTGTGAGATTGGCTGATGTTCTCAGCCTCACTGGGTTGTTGTACAAATGCATAGAATACCCTCAGCATTGCCCTCCACAAAGTTGCTGCTCCATAAATGAGATCTGTCCCTCCGGTGCCCACTGGTGCTCTTCACAGCTCTCCACACTCCTGTGAGGAGGGAAACAGGGCAAGGGTCCTAGCCCCCCTGGAACAGGGAGCTTGAATCTGACCCCCTTAAGGTCACTAATTGGATCTTAAAGCTGGTATGCACATTCAATCTTGGTCTCACATCTGCGCTCTTTGTAATACTCCACAGTCATCCTATTCATTCTAGGAAAATCTACTGTGTTTCCCACACACCGGAAAGTGGGCTGGGCAACCGTGCCAGTCCAGGCTGCACTAAATGGCCTGCTGAGGCCGGTGGCAGCAGAGAACTTAAGGGGACAGCTTTTGGGTTTCCTGCTTCCACGCCTCCTCCTCCTCCTCCTCCTCCTCCTCCTCCTCCTCCTCCTCCTCCTCCTCCTCCTCCT
>NDGN011558119.1:2800-16835 GCA_002564285.1 Tympanoctomys barrerae | reverse complement strand
TTTGGAATTGGGCACTGAACTGAGGCCCCTGAGCTTGCCAGGCAAGTGCTTAGTATCACTATTTTTTAAAATCTGTATCAGCTCTAGAGTTACTAACCATGTCTTTCATTATGGTTACCATCTCTGTAGTTATCTGAGAAATTATTTTTGATTTATTTTTCTAGCATCTCATTCATTTGCTTTGTTACTTCTGCTGTTAGCACTTCAGTAAGTTCAGGTAGATGGTGTTAAATCTGTTTCACCTCATTGGGCCTGTTTTGTCTTTGGTGAGTTGGAAGTCTGGGGCTGTATCTTGCTTAACTGTCTTCTCATTTTCTTTCATTTCCTTTTGCTTCCTTCTTTACATTTAATTCCTGTATTGCTGCTTATAAATTGATTATGGCAGACAGCTTTATTGCTAGTACTTAGAACCCTTAGAAATGACGACTCAGAGATGTCTTACAGGTGTAGCTGGCTTGTGAGGTTTGAGTCTGTTACAAGATCCTATCTCTTACATTTATTGAGGATTAAAAGTTGTTGCATATTTGGCCTAGCCCCTGATCTTTGGCCCTGGTATTATTTATGACCCTCAAACAATTTGATTCTTAGCATATCAGAAAGAATAACTCTTTAGAACAATTATGTCACCTTGGCTAAAGTAGTACAATCAGCAATAAGGGCACAAACACAGTTTTAAAAAATGACAAACTCTGATCAATATTAATTTATCACCTTTAACCATATGAACTATATTTGTGGTTATATAACAAAATCTAAAATGAGCCAGAAAATTATATACAGTAAATATACTTTCAATACGGTAATTTTACTCTCAGATGACAAAACTTACAAGGGTTTGGTGGAAAGATAGAGAAATAGAAGACGAGGAAGAGATTAGGAACAAGGATAGAGGACAAAGAAAACTTTGGGAAACGTGAATAAATAATGGCTTACTGATAGAAAACACCTTTATGTAAATTCTCACTGTGGGTTTATCTGCTTACAATATAATTATTTCTAAATCAATATAACACTGAGATTTATAAATTTTAAGACAGAGAAGCCATTTATGTCAATCCTATGTTATTCTTCTTTACATTATCTAGCAGCTGATGATGTAAGATGGGCACATGAAAATGTGGACACATGAAAATGTTACTATCTACCTGCATACAAGAGGCCTCTACCAATATTTATCATTTTTTCTTTTTTTTAAATTTAATATATTTAGTACAGGATCTATAGGGTCTCTCTACAGATTGGACTCATAGTGATCCTCCTTTTTTTACCCTCTCAAGTGGTGGGATTACAAATAGGATAATAATTAAGACTGGGAGCCAGCAGGCCCAGTCTTAATCACTGTCTCAGCCTCTCCTGTGGGTGGGGCTGGCATGGCATACCAGGGGATCAAAACCCTGGCCTCTGCTTCTGCCTAAGCAGGTGCTTTACCAGCTGAGCTATTTGGCTGGCCCTATCCTTTTGATTAGTGTTGGCTTTCGGTATTTGCCTCAAATCCATCTATGTTCATTTTATGAAAAAAAAAGTTTTGTTTGAGTCTTCTCTAAAATCTATTATCTCCCATGGCTAGCCAGATAGCCCAGTGGATTAAAGCACCTGCTTAGGCAGATGCAGGGGCCAGGGGTTCAATCCCCCCGCCTGCTGTGCCGGCCCTGCCCCCAGGGCTCACTGAGACAGTGATTGAGACTGGGCGCTTGTAATCCCAGCACCTGAGAGGCTGAAAAACAGGAGGATCACTACAAGTCTGATCTGTGTAGTGAGACCCTGTAGACACTGTAATAAATACATTAAAAAAATCTATTATCCCTCATAATTTTGCTTCAACTCTGTTAGCATAAATAAGTATAGCAAAAATATTAAAACATGTATTGAAGGAAATTGGAAAGCCAGCCAAACTGGGAGATAGTTCAGTGGCATAAGCGCCTGCCTAGCAAGCACAAGATCCTTAGTTCAAGCCCCAGTACCAATTTTTTTTTTTTTTTTTTAATTTTATTATTTGGTACAGGGTCTCACTTCACAGCTCGGACTCATACTGATCCTCCTGTTTCAGCCTCCCCAGTGCTGGGATTACAGGTGTGTGCCACTATGCCCAGTCTTGGTGGCCAGCTTGGCATGCCTGGGGCAGGGATCAAACCCAGGTCCTGTGCTTGTCCAGGCAGGCTCTTAGAATGCTGAGCTATCTTTGTTGCTTCAGCTAGTTCTTTTTAAGTTTAAAGTTCCAATGGCTTGATACGTAAGGGTTATAGACAAAGATCTTCACAATAAATAAATGTTAGAAAATACTTATTTCAGACTGAACAGGGTCACAAGATAGTTAAGACAGGTAACAAGGTTGTTGGGCTTTGAACAAGTTTAGGTTTGATCATACAATTTCATATCAAAGGCTTCTAATTACTGATACTATTCAGAACAGTAATAAGAGTTTTCTACTTGATCAACTGATACCCTATAACAAGGGCAACAATAAAACAAAACACACAATCTTTGGTTTTAGATAAAATAGCTTATTAATTCATTCTAGAAGAAAATAACACTTGTAACATCATTAAAAGATCAGCTCATAGGGTACATCAAAGACACTCAGGTGGACAGGTTAAGAACTATTGCTGAGGCTACAGAATTCCTACCAATGTCTGGCTTCCTCATATTACCTGAGGTGTGATTTGCTGCTGCATGCCTGATCTCATGTTAATGCCAACTGGAGCATTTGCTGCAAACTGGTTCAAGATAGCTTGCCGATTTTGGTGTATCAACTAAGAAAAATCAAAACAAAGAAAGATTATATTTCTACATACAGGCATGGAGGTCTTATATGGCAACACAAAGTTTTTATTGATTACTAATGAAATGGTGAGATTATTTCCACATTACATCGAAAATTGGAAAAAAAGAGAGTTCATTAATAAAGGTGGCCATTGGACCCTTCCTCGGTTACAGATCTTAAATGTTTGTGTCCAAATGTGCTTCCCTGATCCTTAAAGACCAGAAACACATCTAACCTCATTCTTTGTTTTGTCTCTGCTTAAATACCTTCTTGGTTTCCATGGCAACCATGATGGAATTCTGTGGTTGACTGAAGAAGTCATGGGATTTTTCTTTGTAATTAGTTCTGTTTTCCTCTTATCCTTTTATGTTTATAACATTTTAACAAGGGTGGGGAAGGAGTGAAGGAATGAGGCATTATAGGCAGGATCATACAGAGTTGACTCTGCCTTAGTATCTCCTGTCTCTAAGGTGGATTAAAAGCTAAACTAGAACTTCTTTTGATAGAATAAAATTAACTCATAGAGTGCTGCCATTTCCTACACTAAAAAGTTTTAGTGTTTCAGATTCAGCAATGTTATTTCCCATATTTATAGCCCAAAAGTCTAATTTCTAGTAATTATCAAATACTGCCTTCATAGCACTAAATGTGGCTCAGCATTTAAAAGTAGAAAACACATATGAGTATATATGTGTGTGTGTATATATATATGTGTGTGTGTGTGTATGTTTACTGTACTTTTTAAAGCACGTTAATAGTTGTTTCAGATAAGTGCAGCAATGGAAAAAGGAAACAGCAATCTTAGGTCTTAAAATATTGTGAATAAAAAAGAACGTATTTAGTCAAGTGTATATTCTAGACAAAGTTCCTTTAGGACAGCAAAGGTAGTTAGATTGTATTCTCATTTGAAGGTATTATCTGGTGGGTATGTACTTGGAAAAAACCCCACTATGATATCATTAGCTGGACAGAATTATGTAAGAAACAAATGGTCTGAGAAAATGAATTATTTATGTAACTAGAAGAAGTAATTACTTTAGCCTAGCATTTCCCAAATTGCTGTTCTAAAGAACATTGTTCTGCGGGATATTAATAGATGTGCCAGGAAAATAGCATGCTGTGCTATATGAAGTATTGGAAATGATGGGTTATATGAGGTGAACAGATTTATTTACTGCAGTAATTTTGTGAGACTTTAATTGGCCAAAGAACACTGTGCATCTCCAAGAAGAAGATATACTGTACAACTAATTATAAGCCCCTTCTTCTGACTTTTAATGATCAAGATCTATTTTTAGAAGTGAGATTTCACTGTAAACAATCTACAGGTGAAAAAATTTCTTCCTTAGTAATTTGATAAAAATAGAGAAAAAATAGAGAAATAATAAAATATTAACACTATTTTTTTAATAAAAATTATTTTGTTAGTGCTGTGGACTGAACCCATACTTTGCACACGTTATGTGAGCACTTTATTACTATTTTGTTTTTGATATTGGGTCTTGCTATATTGCACAGGTTGGTCTCAAATTCCTAGATTCAAATGATTTTCCCATATCAGCATGTCATTGTTCATACTATTATATCTCACTCTATATGCTATTTCTTATTTATATGGTACTGTAAAATTTATAAAGTATACAACTGTGTTAATATATTATTTTATTATAGTAACTGCAAACTAGAAAGCTTAAGATAAAATAATTCAAAGAGTCATGAACAGTGATTGAATTTCTCATTATCAAACAGCTTAATATTATTTTTATTTTTATTTTTTGCAGAACTGGGGATTGAACTCAGGCCCTTGCACTTGCCAGGGAAGCGCTGATTCTACTGAGCCATCTCCCCAGCCCCTTCATTTATTTTTTGACTCAGGTCAGAAAACTAACTTTGGAGAAAAGTCCTAAGATGCAAATATTGATATTACAACTTCCAGGTACTATAGTAGGAGGCATAAGAGAAGGATAAAACATGGCCAATAATCACCTCCCTTGTCCTTTAGTCAGTCTGAATGTATGGCTGAGTGTGCTTCTGAGCTCTCAATTATGTTCAAAGTGGTAGAACTGTCTGTATTAAGCCAATTCCCCATTATTTTATTTCTAAAACTTGTTTAACATCTTCATATCTGGTAGAGCACACTAACTTTCATTTTTCTTCAAGATTATTTTGTTTCTCAAATAAATTTAGCTTCTATTTGTTAAGTTCCATTTTGAGATTCTATATGAAAGTCATTGAATTTAGCTACTTTTGGACTGACTGTTGTCTTTCTAATTTTTTAATTTATGAATATCTGCATTGTATTTTTTTGCTTTTCAATTGTGAATTTAATTTTACAAGTCTTACACAACGAATATACTGGAATTATATTTTTAATTGGTGACAGTAAAAAGGATTGTCATTAGCTTTTATTTCTTATTATTTTATCTAAACACTTTGCTAAACTTGTTATTTTTTTGTTTTTGTGTCAGGGTCTTACTATGTAGTTCAGGCTGGCCTTGAACTCATAGTAATCCTGTCACCTCAGCCTCAAAAGTGCTGGGATTACAGGTGTGTAATATGACACCTGGCTGACCTCCTCTCTCTAAATTGTAGATTCTCTTGGACTTTCTACATAAGTGTTATTTACATATGATTTTCTTTCTAGAACATTTTTTTACATTTCAAAATGATTAACATTTTTAGTGTACTAATGGTATTCTCTCTTTTTGTCCATCTGGATGTGTATTTATTTACTTAAAATATGGCAGTAGAAAGGGCAGATAATACCATTTCAGTTTACTATTTGATTCTAAATAAGAAGTTAATGATACAATTTTAAATAATACATTTAATTTTAACTTACTGGTCTTATCAGGTAGATACTATTAGTGCTACCTCATATCTATCACTCCCCTTTTCTTTGATGGCTATCCATATCACAAGACATGAGGGTCATAGAACTCTAAATCAATCCTCCTCAGCAACTGGTTAAGGTGGACAAGTGACTCAGTTCTAACTAGCAAGACATTTGAAGTCTTTTATTTCCCTCCCCATTTTTTGCAGCAGTGGTGATGGTGGGTTAAGGTTGGTTGGTAAGACAGCCTTCCTGAAAGAATTTCCTGGCTTTTAAAAAAGATTCCACAAAGAAGAAAGTCTCTTTTTTCCTGCAATATATAGTTTTGTTTGCATGTGACAGTTGCACCTATGACATGTGAAGGATTGTAGAGCAAAAAAGATTAAAAGTACCTAAGCCTTGATATCACTGGTGACACTCTAAAGTAATGATTCTTAGGGTTCGGGAGATAGTTAAGTGGCACACAGCCTGCTTGGCAAGTGCAGGGTCCTAAGTTCAATTCCAGTACCATAATTAAATAAATAAAATAATAAAGTAATTATTTTTGGACCTACCTCTAATCTTAGATAGTCTCAGTATCTGAGTTAGGATATTTTCTTTGATTTACTAATTTGAGCCATCTTTTTCTTTCAATGGTGCCAACAGCATCTTAACTAAGACCCTGAGAGAAACCTGCTTATAGACAGCCTTAAATGGACACACATGCAGAACTCCTGCACCTACAGGGCAAGTGTAATTGGCTGCTCCACTGCTCAAACAGCAGGAACAATGGCCTAGAACCTAAAAAGATGCCTGGATAACAGGCCTTGTTTACTTGGCACTATAAAATGTTTTTGTGTACTGACACTTCTGGGAGCTCTTAATGTAATTAGCCTACTCATTCTGTTGGGCTAAGGCCACTAAACTATGATTATACCTCCATGAGATTTAAAAGAAATAACAGCAGCATTCTCCTCTCTGCATCTTTGTTTTGAATCAGGGTCTTGCTATGTGGTTCAGGCCTGTCTTAACTCACTATATAGCCCAGGCTGGCCTTGACCTAGCAGGTATCCCTCAGCTTCAGACTTGTGATTTCTGAAGTCACAGGGTGCACCACCACCATACCCAGCTCCTCTCTGTATCTTTATTCTATGTATATCCTTTGCAGGGCTACTTCACTATGAGCAGATGAGCTGCTTCAGGGACAAATGGAAGCAAAAACAATTTTTTCATTCATTCATGAGCCTGACCTTAACTGTAAGCCTGGTCTTTACTGTACGTAAGCACAGAAAATGAGAAAATCAGTCTATATATACTTTCTTCTGTATTTTTGATTGAGCACTTAATCACATACTTCTTGCAGTGTGAGTCAACTTTTAGGTAGGTACCTTTGACTATCTCAAAGTTGCCTGTATCATTAACTCTCTGTATTCCTCATAATACCAATGACAGCCCTCCTAAATATATTTAGTTAAAATTTCAGTACAGAGAAACTATTAGGCATTTCTTATTCTTGTGTTTCCTAAAAATTCATTATAACCTGTAACAAGTAGTTTATCTTCAATGAATACCTCAGAACATATATAGTTTTTAAAATTTATATATTTGGTACAGGCTTTCACTATGCAGCTCACACTTGTTATCCTCCTGGTTCAGCCTCTCCAGCACTGGAATTATAGGTGTGTGCCACCATGCCTGGTTTTGGTGGCTGGCTGGGTGGGCCCTGGCCTGGGCTGGCATGGCATGTGGTACCAGGGATTGAACTGGGGTCCTTGCACTTGCCAGACAGGTGCTTAGACCATTGAGCTATCTCTCCGGTCCCCCTCAGAACATATTATGGCTCCATCTCTTTTATTTCTGTTTTCTCTTCCCTTTATTCTTCTTTGATTGCTTTATTCCACTCTAGCATTTAAAAATTATTCTTTTCTATATTATTCTATTATTTAAGATTTTTTTTCCCTATTTCATTTGTCTTCTCTTTCATCACTTCCCTTTTTCTGGGTGGAGTAGAAGCATATTTGTAACACCTATTATAATGATAAATGTAATTTTTAATAGCTAGTATTTAAGTGCTACAATATACCAGGCATTATGCTAAGAGTTTTACCTCATTAAATCTAATCAACTACCTATGAGGCAGAGGAATTATTGATTAGACAAGTTTTCTGGATAAGTAGTATTTTTAAAAGGGTGAATGATTTGGTTAAAGCAGCCCTCTGTTTAGGACAGATTTGAACCAGAGCTAACTCTTACATTATTGCCATACTGTCTTCCTAATATAATGTATTACCTTATATCTTCTCTGAGTTATAAAGGTTCAAGAGGGCTGGGGATATGGGTCAATGGCAAAGCACCTGCCTGCCAGGTGCCAGGTTCTGAGTTAGATTCCTGATTTTAAAAAAAAAAATCTGGAAGTACTTATAAAACCCTAAAGCAATATATGCATCTGATTAAAAAGTATAGAAGGATTACTAACAAGAAGCCACTCTACAGTCCCAGCTCACTTCCCACAGATGACATTTTTAACCATTTACTTTTATATTCCTTGATGATTATGTCTATATCTGCTGCTTACACAATTTTAAATATTTATGTCATTATACCTACTCGTTTCCTGTCAAGGAAGGATGATTTAACTCACAATGCCCAGAGCCCTAAAACTAACATTTTCCCTTTATTTTTCTAATATAATAATAATATTCCTAGACATCAATCTTGCAAACTTCCAACAGCATAAATTTTATTTTCTGTTCAAACCAGCACAAAAAATCTCTCTTGCTGTTCTACTTTGTAAATTAGACTATGTTTCTCTTTATTAACTTAGGGTTTTTTTTTTTATTAATTTAGTGATGGTGTTAATCTAAAGAGTTTGTATCTTGTAAAATGAAATAAAAAGGCTTTTTTTGGGGTGGCTTTTAACTTGTCTCAAAGTACACTTATGAGCCAGCAGTCTGTAACTGAATAAAAGGGTCCCTTACCCTCATCCTAGCAGACCAAAGATGAGTGTTTGAGTGTTATGAGGGTGCTGGGAGAGGACTTGACCTTATTGTAAAATCTGCACCTAACCTTTGAAAACAAGGAGAATAACAGTACTCACCTGCTGCTGTCCCTGTAATCGCTGTTGTAGCTGAAGTCGAAGTTGGTTGGGTGCAGCTGGAGGTCTGTTTAGAGTCTGCCTGGGTTGCATGCCTATGCCAGGTGAAAAAGTGCCTCGGGGAGGCGTTACCTGAACAGGCATTGTTCCCAGTGAAGGCTTCTGTCTGACCATGCCTTGGAAAGGGCTGGGCAGATTGGCAGTAGGAGAGGGAGAAGAGTAAGGCTGGGGATAGAGGTTGGGTCTTTCTTCCATCATCAAAGGTGGTGTTGCTTGTTGTTGTGGGAATCTCTCTGACAGTACATCTAATCCACCTCCCTGTTAAAAAGTTAGAACATTTTAGAAGTAAATGTATGCTAAAGAATGATATGCAACTCCAGATACAACTTTGGGTCTCAAAGTAGACAGAAAGTGTTATATACATTCTGAATTCATACTGTCTAGAAGTTTATCACTTAAGTGGAATCGTTTATGAAATTGCTTTTCAATTGGAATAATAGATTAATTGAAATGTCTTACATCTCAATAAAGAGATGAAAATATGGGTCAAATAAAGATCTTAAATTAATGAAATGAAGCTACAAGTTTCAAAAGAAATTCAACACAAGGTCTAAGAACCAACAAACTTTACATTGTTATTATGAGTAGTAGTGCTCCTAAACAGGATGCAACTAGGCATTTTTCTATCGCAAATACAGAAGTTATGGTTTTACCTTTCTTGGAAAAAATCCATACCTGATGTAACATAAGGGCAGAGTTATGGTTTTCAGTGTAATTGTTGCTCACTGTAAGAAATATAACTGAAACTGTGACCTGGTTTGCATATGTGGGCATATAACTGCAAGGAAAGTACCATGAAACATAACTTGCCCTTTTTATGTGTTATGCACTCTGAATCTTGTATTCTACACTCTTTTCTATTTGAAAAAGGCCAGTCATGATGCACTACAATGATTTTGTAGCCCCATAATCTGAAAGTTGCTTCAATTTCTGAAGCTGGAAATTCATAGAATATATAAATTGAAGTCAAGCATAAATGAGGGGTAAAATATATCCTAAAATAAGTGATGGTATAAATCTAGATTCTAATATTCTGTTCCACAGTAAAAACTGAATGCTTTTTAACAATTTCTAATGCTTTTTGTTTAAGTGCTCGTTATTTATTATATATTTTGCTAACTTTGAGGGGTAAATATAAAACAGATAAAGCATAATGGAAACTTGAAAAATCTTGCAAAAAAACCCCACTTTTTAGTGTGTCAGGACTGTGCTATTTAAATGGCAATTTTAACAGATACCTGAACAAGTTTGTCAATTCCCAGGGCTCTGTCTAGTTCAGCAAGCTCAGTTTCATCTTTGCCACTGAGGAAAGACACAAGCTGTTCTAGAAGAGCCTTCTCATCATTTCTTCCTTCTACTGTTGTTGGTGGACAGAGAAGCTCATCTAATTGTGAACTAATACACTGGCTGCAGGACCAAAAGATAGGGATGTTTCAGACAGATGAAGCAAAAATTATTCAATCTTAAGAATGCAAATATATATAAACATACACATGTGATATGTACAAATCTGGTTCTAAGAAATTCTTTGTTAAGATGCTTGGCAATTCTAATTCATTGAAATATCTTATCCTTTAAAACTTAAAAAAAATCTATTTATTCATTTATTTATTTGGAATAGGATCTCTCTAAGCAGCTTGGACTCATAGTGATCCTCCTGTCTCAGCCTTTCCAGTGCTGGAATTACAGGCATACATCACCACGCCCAGTTTTGGTGGCCAGCATGGCGTCATGGCCAGAACAGCATGGGTACTAGGGATCAAACCTGGGTCCTTGCGCTTGCCAGGCAGGCACTTAGATATCTCCCCAGCTGAAATAACTTATCCTTAACATGCAAAAATTAAAAGAACATCAGTATGCAGTTTGAATACATTCTTCATTCTTTGGTCAATCACTGAATTTTTTTTCACCTGTCTATGTTAGCTTATAGAAATATCTCAAAAAATTATAGTTAAAAATTCAGAAAAATGTCATTTAGTCTATATTTAGATGTATTCTATGATTCAATTGATGCCATTAATTATTAATAACTCAACCATATTTAAACAATAAATATAATTTAACTTTTTTTGAGACCAAGTCTTACTCTGCAGTTGAGGCTGATCTTGAACTCACTTTGTAGGCCAGGCTAGCCCCAAACTCAATTCTTCTGCCTCAGCCTCCCCAGTGCTAGGATTACATGCATGTGCAACTACACCTGGCTTGCTTGTTATTTTACTTTAAAAAAATGATCAAATCATATTGAGACTATGACATGACTATCATATATAAAAGAAATCAAACGGAAAAAAATGAAACATGCTAGGAATTAAACAATAAAACAGACTATTCATTAATCCATGTAGAAAATATATAGTTCATAACAAACTTATATCAACTGATGTATAAAACTTAGAAATATACAGAAAATGGCAGTAGCTATACTAACGTAACAATATATAAGGATTCTTTCTCTGGAGAGCTAAATGAAAACACAGTCCATATTTAAGGTTAAGGCTCTAATGCTCTAACTCACACTCCATACTACATGTCTTCCTTTGGTTGGCATGTATGAGATATATGCTGAGCTATAGACCACAGCTGCCTGTGTAGTAAGAAATTAAACTTTAATCAGAATGGAGTACTGAGTACATAGAAAGTACCTTGCTTATCATCTTCCTCTAAAGAGATATGGTAGGCAATGTAATTACCTAACTAAAAGTTTATGGGCAGCATAATTGTCCTGCTGAGGTCAATTCATTCATTGGTCCCAGCAATATCATGGTAATTAGGGAGAAATAATAGATGAAATATAAAACAAAAGCTGCACACCATATCAATCTGCTGGTGATTACCACATACACTAGCAGCCTGTGGTCACACAGTAAATGAATCTGTTTTTACTCAAGTTTTTTCCCTACACCCCCCATTACTCTCCACTAAACATTTATATCATGTCCTATCTTACAAAATACCAGTGTAGACTGGAATCCAACTGGGTTTGGGAAAAGTAGTTCTTGACTTAGAGGTTGTTATCTGCTATTTTATAAAAATCAAAATGTATTACTTACTCTTCTTGCTTTGTCTGATTTACAGCTGTCACAGCACTATTTGCCCATGGAATCTGATCACCTGTTCCTGGCTGTCCAAACTGGTTATCAAGTGTCTCTAATTCTAGCTCAGGCAATCCTAATTGAGGAAGAAAAGATAATTGATTGTTACAATGGGGGAAAATAACAGTACTTTCAGGAGTCATACATTACAGATTGATATCTATGAATATATGGTATATATATTTTTGAAATTCAGTTGTAACCATAATTATGGAAAGAAGTTCATGAACTGAGGTACTACTGTATATCACATTTCAGTGATATGAAGCTTACTTATTGAGAAACATGAACTTTCTAAGATTGTAGCCATATATAATAAAAGTAAATTAGATATGAAAAGGTATGTGAATCAAAGAAAAGATGGTTAAGACTGCATATAGGTTAATAAATTCTCTATTACCATAGGAGAATCAAGAACTCTGTCAGAAATATTTGCTTTAAAGATAAAGATAACAATTTTGGTTAACTGCTTCTTCAGTTTATAGCATATGCTGTAAGTAAGGGCAATGCCATCACTATGAAATGAGATCAACAAGCAAAGAGAAAAAACACTTCCAAATGAACAGTGAGATTAGATCATGTTTCACAATGGAAGAAAACAGTACATGTATTTTAGAAAGTTTTCTGTAGGAACTTTTTGAAAGCTTTATGATTATCTCTGAAATGTTCATAGTAGAAACAACATAAATAAACTCCAGAAGTTAGGGACTAATGAATTATAACAAAACTATCGATAATGAGCCATTAAATACAAAAGAAACGTTCCAAGCCATCCTGTTCAGGATGATTCTGTTTTTTATAAAGTATTTCATATATATTAGTAGAATATATTCTGGGATGCTCTCTGTATCATCTTAGCTCATTTTAGGTAGTGACAGTAAAGATTACTTTTCTTTTTATAATGGTTAGCTGTAATTTCTAAAATGTTGCTTTTTAAAAATGTATTTATTAGAGGGTCTACAGGGCCTCACTACAAAGATCAGATTCAAAGTGATCCTCCTGTTTTCAGCCTCTCCAGCACTGGGATTACAAGCACACGTCACCACGCCCAGTGTCAGTCACTGTCTCAGTGAGTCCTGGGGGCAAGGCTGGCACAGCAAGCCTGGGATTAAACCCTGGTTGCCGTGTCTGGTGCTTTAATCCACTGAGCTATCTGGCCAGCCCTTGTAATTTCTAAAATGAACATATATTAATTGATCATTGTTATGGGCTAAAGTATGTCCTCCCTTTCATATATGAAGTCTTAACTCTTAATGCTACAAAATGTGACCAAGAAGAAAGGATCTTTAGAAAAAAAGACCATTCATTAATTTTAAATAGGTCATTATGGTGAGCTCCAATCCAGTATGATTAATCTCTTTGTAAAAGAGAAGATTAGAACACAGTTGACACAGAATGAAGGCAGCCATCTTTAAGCTAACACAGGAGCCTTCAAAAGAAATTAAATATCCTGACTTCTTGATCTTTGCCTCCTACCTAGCCTCTAGACAGTCTATGTGAGAAAAATAAACTTCTGCTTGATATCCTCAATCTGTGGTATTTTGTTATAGTAATCCTAGCTAACTAATATATTTTTTAGTTTTGACATTTCTTTTTGCTCTTGCTGTGCTAAAAATTGAAGCCATGCTCTCTTATACTGGTTAAGTACCATATCACAACTCTATATTCCCACTGTAGTCCTTGGAAGTATTTTTTGTTTTGAGATAGGGCCTTGCTATGCAGTGTTGTCTGGCCTTGAACTTTCTATGTAGGTCAGGCTGACCTCCAATTCATTCTGCCCCAGCCTCCCATGTGTTGGGATTATATGCTTGTGTGACCTTACCCAGTTTAGATCTTGGGAGTTTTGAAAGAAAACTTTGAAAGAAAAGAAAACTCTTTATTTAGGATATCATTCTAATAAATAAAGAATACATGGATTTAAGGATATCTGAACTGTGTAAAAACATGTTAGGTTTTTGTGACATATGTTCAATTTTTAGTATAAATAAACCATAAATATGAACACTGTATTTTAAGTACATACAATCACACTTTCAATTAAATTGATCTCTCATCACAAATAATAGAGAAATCAAATTCTAAACTTTTAAAAAAATTATTTGTGTGTGTGTGGGGGGGGGCGGCGCTGGCTGGCATGTGGTGCTGGGGGATTCAACCATGGTCCCTGTACTTTGCTAAGCTTGTTCTAAGTAGGTGCTTTAGACCACTGAGCCATC
>NDGN011558114.1:5953-16880 GCA_002564285.1 Tympanoctomys barrerae | reverse complement strand
TGTTTTGCTTATCTGTAGAGTGGGGTTATGGTATAAAACAATTTTATAACCAGAAAAAAAATGTTATCTTAATGCTTACAAATAAGCAAGGCCCCTTAACCTCTGAGAATCCTCTCTTCCCCTCCCCCCTTTTTTCCAGTACTGGAACTGAACCTGGGACCTTGCACGCGCGAGGCAGGCACGTATGCCGCTGAGCTATCTCCCCAGCCCGTCAGAGTCCTTATGCAGATCAATTCAGCACTGCAAGAGAAGTGCTTTGAAGAATACAGAAAAGAATCGTGGGACTTAACACAGCGTCCACATGACTGAGCAGTGAGGTCACAGTGGAGGGGCAGGGTGTGGCCGTAGAGCAAGTGCCTCCGCAGAGGCCCTGGGGTGCCCTCGTCTGTCCTTCTGGAACAAGGTATCACCGCGACGCACTGACTTAGGAAGGCTAAAGTCAATCATCAGTCTCTGCACCGTCAAATCAAGGGTCTGCAGCGCACTCCGCGTGCTGCGAGGGGCTGGCAGCAGGGTGGGGACCCCAGGCCAGGGCCACCCCACAACCGCACTCCGAAGACGCAGGCGGAGAGGACAGGCGCCCCGTAGCGGCGATGTGCGTGTCTTCTCCGACTCTTTCTCAGACTTGCTCTATCTCTGAAGGACTTCCTTTCCCCAAAGAGCACAGGACAGGGCCCCTCCCGAGGAGGCCGATGACACGAAGCCGGGGACATCTGATCCTGAAGAGGGAGCACAGACCAGCCGAGATGTAGCATAGGAAGTAGCATCCCAGTGTACTCACTGACACTGAAGAATCTCATTGCCGGGCGTGGAGGCCCAGGCCTACCATGCCAGCACTCTGGGAAGCTGAGGCAGGAGGATCACCAATTCAAGAACAGCCTGAGCAGGTCGGCAATTTAGTGAGACCCTGTCACAGAATAAAAAACAAGAAGAGGGCTGGGGATGTAGCTCAGTGGGGAAGGCCCAGGGCTCAAGCCCCACTGCTGCAAACCAAGCCAAGCCAAACAACAGTCATCCCTGTACTCAGGATGCAATGAATATTCCGATTCCTGTGAGCTCGGGGTAACAAAACGAATCTGGGTGCGAATCACCCACTGCCTCTGCTGGGGCATCACAGTGGGCCCAGGCCCCTCAGCTGCAGGCTGAAATTTCATTTGCAGGTAAAAGACACTAAGTCTAATGGTCCAAAACTCCTCTCCTTTCCGGAGCGCTGGACGCACGCCCAAGCAAGTTCCTGTCTGTCCGCCCACTCCACGTTCACTCCCTTGTCTTCGCCTCTGCTCTGACGCATTTTTGTTGTTACTGCTTCTTGGGTTTGCGTGTATGCGTGTGTGTGTGTAAGAGAATTTTAAAAATAGTTTAAAAAGCATTACAAATGATACAGAATTTTACTAAATAAAATAATAGGAATTCAACCATGGTTGTTATATTGCATAATGTTGTCTTCAAATTAGTTGTTCAGATTACCAGATGTGGGCATACAAAATCAGTCCTAAAAATGGTATTAAAAAGGAGAGAAGAAAAGAGAAAGGAAGCCTTCACAGCTCCCTGCAGGAGACCAGCAGAATCAGCTTCTCCTCTGGACCTGGCTTGCCGCACAAGCCAGGCGCCTCCCCCAGCCACGCCTCCGCCCCTGCTTGGGCGGCTGCACATCCTGAGTTCTGAGAACTCCTCTGCAGTCTACTGGCCAATTATTAAACAGCCAAGTGGCAGAATCTACTCAGGTAGCCGGAAGCGTGTCACCATCACCCATAGCCCAACTAGTCAAAGGGAACGTCTGAACCAGCAGGACACCCAGGTCTACACACGTGGACGCTAGGAGTAAGCTGAAGGTTCCAAGAGGCCATGTGCAGACCGGGCTGCCAGTTCCCCAAGCCAGAGCCCTGAGCAAACCTGGGGGTTCAGGCCACACCCTCAACTTGGAGCCAGCCGAAGGGTCAGGGCCTGGGCTCCAGGAAGTGGTAAGTGCTAAAAGAAAAGACCGCTGGGTAATCCAGACATGCATAATGCACAGCTGACTGTGTTATCTCTTCTAAATTTATAATGATGACAATTTATGAAAAGCTTATGAGAATAAATTATAGATGACACCCTCCATCCATACCACAAGGCCAGCTGCTAATGGGTGGGGACCCATTAGAACAATCGGGCCTCTCACCGACACGGCAGCACTTGCCATGGACGACACACAGGAGCCATCTGTCCTCACGTTGGAAGCTGCTTGCAGAAGATGGGCAAATTCCAGATTTTACTGAGCAAATGAAAGACAAGTATATATCAGGAGGCAAAATAACAACAGCCAGGCTTGGTAGCTGCGCCTGCGATCCGTCACCGCGGGAGGCTGAGCAGGGGGATTTCAAGTTTGAGCCCAGCTTGGGCGATTCAAGGACTTAGCAAGACCCTGTCTCCAAAAATTTCAGAAGGGGTCTAGGGATGCAGCTCAGTGCAGAGGCGCAGGGTCCCAGCCACAGTACTGCCAAAAAACCGAGGCAACTCGCTACCAGAACTCATTAGCAATCTACAGACAAAAGACTACACCTTCACGCCGCAGTAATCTGGATAGCCTCACACCTCTTGCTTTAAATATGCAACTCTCACCTTTTACATAACATTTACCCTACACATATACATATATATATATATATATTTAGCGGTACCAGGGATTGAACTCAGGCCCTTGCACTTGCCAGGCATTCTACTGAGCCATCTCCCCGGCCCCCAGTTTTCATATTATTGATAAAGACTTCCTTTCAGCACTACATTGTTAGTGGATATCACTACTATGGAGGTGTCTGTGTCCCCCTAAACTTCACGTGTTGCAGCCCTCCCCCCTGGGCGACGGTGTCCGGAGGCCTCTGGGCAGGCTTTAGATCCTGAGGTGCAGCCCTCACTATGTGACCAGCGCCTTAGGGAGGAGACTCAAGGGCTTACAAAGGCCCAAGAGGCCAGCTGGCTGCAAACCCAGCAGTGGGCCTTAGGTCTCGAACTTTCCAGCCTGCAGAACTGTGAGAAATACATTTCTGTCATTTAAATCACACCACCATGGTAATTGGTCACAGCAACCCACACTGACCAGGACAGGCATGATTTCATATTGATGAATTCCGGCTCCGGTGTAGCAGCTCTGTCTCACCCTGATTTTGGTTATGTTTAGGTAAACATGCTTAGTTTTATAATGTAGCAGGGTCCATATAGTTAGTACTCCATCATGAAGTCTTAAGTTTCTAGGCTTCCTTATTACTGCTTTAATATGATATCTGGCTGTGACCAGTTATACAAAAGTAAACACTCATATGCGAACTAAATTTTTTTTTTTTGGCCAAAATTAGATTTTATTCAGTTTTCCTTCCTTGCAGTGGAAATTATCTCATTTGCAAATTTGCATACTCTAAAAATATGTATAAATGGAAGAGGGCTGTCTGGTACAGCAAGAATAATTATTACGTAAGATGTGTTTCAGATGTTGGAAAAACAACGAAATTACAACTTCTTTAAAGCCCACTGCATTGTAAACTGCCCCCAAAATGTTTAGAAGAATATGAGTGTGCCAGGTGCGCGGTGCGTGCCTGTGATCCCAGCTGCTCAGGAGGCTGAAGCAGGAATAACACAGGGGTGAGCCCAGGCGGGTCAGCTTACAGAGACCCAGTCTCAAAATTAAAATTTAAAAGAGGGCTGGGGATGGAGCTGAGAGATACTGTAGTTGCCTAGCACGTGTGCGGCTCTGGATTCAAGATTCAATCCTCAGTATTGGGGGAACAGGGGAAAAGGAGAGCAGGCAGGGAGGAAAAGAGGGAGGGAGGGAGAGGAAGAAGAGAGACCTTTGCGGAACGACAAAGCGTAAAGCAGTGATGACTTTGGTTTCCAAGCTTTGCTTGTCAATAACCCTAATTACGAAGGCACTTGAAGTGGGCGTTGATTCAGGTGAATGGAAAGAAACACGGGTTGGTGGGAGTGCAGGCTGGTGCAACCGCTGTGGACACCAGCATGGAGGACGCTCAGAACACGAGGACTGGTGGCCTCACTGGGCAGCCATTCCCCTCGGGGTATTTTCCCAGGAGAAGTCTAAACATCAGACCACAGTGACATATGAGCACCTATGTTTATAGCAGCACAATTTTTAAAAAATTTTTATTTTTAGGGAAGGGTCTACAGGATATTCAGGGTCTCACTGCTAGATCGGACTCGTAGTGATCCGCCTGTTTACAGCCTCCCAAGAGCGGGGATTGTGGGTGCAGGCCACCACAATAAACATTATTTTTATATTAGAAAAAAAAGATGGGTCAGGGCAAACTCAGTGAGAACTAAAGCTAGAACTAACTGGTATCACGAACAAGTTCTGGAAGGAGAATAGGTTATAAAATTAAGAGGTGATTACAGAAATCGAAGGTTCTAGAAAAGCCCCATAGCAGCAAAGCAGGAAAGGCGAAGAAGTCTCCTTTGGGGATTTAATCCCTGGCTTCCTCCCAGCGCTGCCCCTGGCTGGCACCAGGGCTTCCGGCCACTCCCAGGTCTATCTGGAAGGTTGCACTTGGCGGAGAGGACTGCATCGTCTCTGCTGTCCTTGGGACTTGCGCACTGGGTTACTTCCTGCAGGCTAGCTCGCGATGGTCCACGCCCGCGATAGTCCACGCCCGCGATGGTCCACGCCCGCGATGGTCAGGGATAACCTCAGCTAGGCCGCAGGCTCCTCCCGCTGTGGCGGGGCTCAGAGGCAGGGCTCTGAGGAGGTGACCTGTGGAGGTCACACCCTGCCACCTTCCTGCCATATAAGGACACAGTCCGCCCTTCCGACCTGGGCACACAGCCAGCAGCACACAGGCTCCAGATGCCTGGGCTGGGAGCTTCCTGCCTGCATAAATTATTGACTTCCAAGGCACTAGGGTGGAGCAGGGCTCCTGGCGTTTTGCTCCCTGCACCGCGCCTGGAAAAGCGAGGAGGAGGAAGGCACAGCGCTCTCGCTTGGAAAAATTCACAGCCTCTCAGAGTAAGTGGACTTGTAAAGAAACGAGGTTGGGTTTATTCAGAAAATGCCATGGTAACGTAAAAACTAATGTAGACTCTTACTTCAAGCTGAATACCAAGATCAGCTCCAAGTGTAAATGTAAGAAGTAAAAGTTCTGAACCGGAAAAATCTCATTGTGATCTTGTGTTAATTAGCAAACGATTCTTATGGTAAATCACAAGAGCATAAGCTTAAAAGAAAAAAAAAATCTAATAAAATGCATTTTTTAAAAATTAAAACTCAGGCTGGGGGTACAGCTTAGTGACGGAGTTTTTGTTTGTTTAATTATTTATTTGATACAGGGTCTTGCTGTGCAGTTCAGCCTTGCACTGATCCTCCTGTCTCCGCCTCCCCAGCACTGGCATTACAGGCATGTGCCACCACGCCCAGTCATGGTGGCTGACTTGGTGTGCCCAGAACCGGGGCCAGCATGGCATGTGGTACCAGGGATTGAGCCCTGATCCTTGTGCTTGCCAGGCAGGTGTCTAGACCACCGAGCTGTCTCCCCAGCCCTAGTGATAGAGTTTTGGATAGCTTGTGCAAGAGCCTAGATTCAGTCCCTGACAGCACTAAGCATGTTAAAATATTTTGTACTTCAAAGGATAACACAGGGAAATGAAAATAAAACCACAAAGAGGAGAAAATCCGTGTGTATCACATACCTAATAAAGGGCTTGTATCTACCCTATACAATAAACTGGGAGCAGTTTTGAATAAGGCAAATAACCCAAGTAAACAACCCAAGTCTACAGTGGATTCTAATGCGTGCTACAAGGTGGACAAACTTCGAAAACCCCATGCCATGTAAAGAGAGCCGGCAGAACAGGACAGACCGCCATTGTACAATGACACTAGATGAAGTCACTGTAGTGTACAAGTTCATGGAGGCAGAAGAGCACAAGCCAGGTTACGAAGGCCAGAAGGGAGTAGGGCGGGACATGCTGTCTGATGTGTCTGGGACGACGAAGATGGTGGAAATGAGCGAAAGCGAAGGCCGACGTGGTCAATGCGCTCAGTGGCTCATACGGCTAGAAAAATGGTTAACGCGGTGCCTTCCCGTACAGCCAGTGGGCAGAAGGCGCATCCCCACATCTCCCCCAAGGACTGCCCGGTGACCACCGCACACCTGCACAAAGGCGCTCACGGTCAGCAGCTAGAGAACTGAAAGTGAGAGTGTGAGACGGGGTCACACAGGGCCTGACACGCAGGAGGCCCTGATCACGCCAGTGTCCCCGACACTGTCAGCATTGGGGAGGTGGTGGAGACCCTGGAAGGCTCACACACTGTGAAATGGAACAGCGAGCTTGCCACGCTGCTCTATAAAATTACACGCCAGCTCACTGGAAGACCAGCAGCTCCACTCCCAGCGAGTTATCTGAAATGCAAACCTTCTCCACGGCAAGGACGCGTACACAGAACTATTCATGGCAACTTCAATGATAGTAGCTATAAGTTGGAAACAACCCAAATGTTCATCAGTTAATAAGTGGATAAACGGAAGATGGTCTATTCATACGACAGACTACTATTCAGACATAAAGAAGGAACTTGATACACTGGGGACACAGGTGGACCCCCAAAGAAGTTATGTTCATTGACAGATGCCAGAAGGGAAGGACCTCAACACAGATGGTTGCATTTACATGGAATGTCCAGAAAAGACAAATTTATAAAGACAGAGAGTCGGTGAGTGGCTGCGGCGGGAACGGGGCTTGAGTTGTACAGAGTGATGGCAAACTCCTCAAATGGAATTGTGCTGATGACTTCACAGCTCTATAAATCAACCAAAAATCACTTAATTGTATATTTGCAATTGGTGAATTATTGTGCTATTTAAATTATCTCTCAATAAGTCTGTTCTTTAAAAATTACAAATCTGGCATGACAAAAAAGAAATGATCTAATTTCAAGAAGCATAATTAAGACAATCCCATGACTGGAAACGAAGGCTTTTCCCCAGTCTGGGCATACGTTTTCTATTCATTAGTTAATACTTCCATGTGGATGGCATCCCCACTGGGCAGTAACGGAAGCTCAGCCCTGAGCGACCTCAAACTCGCTGGATGACACTGTGTGGATCCTGTGATTGTTCACAGAACAGCAGTAAATTTATAAATTCTTTTATTTATTTATTTATTTATTGTGGAACCAGGGATTGAACTCAGGCCCTTGCACTTGTCAGGGAAGCACTTATTCTACTGAGCCATCTCCTTGGCCCTTATAAATTCTAAAACTATGCTAAATTAGATAATACTGGCCTTTCCTGGACCCATTTCTCAGCAGAACAGCAATAAAGAAAAGTGTGAGAGGCGATTCAGGTTTCCAGCCCACCTGAACTATTTCACAGATAAACACGATGGCCTAGAAACACTTCATCTGGAGCAGCAGAGGCTGACCTAGTAATTGATTTAATAGCTGTCTTCAAAGGCGGGAAGGGTTTCCCCAGAGAACTGTCTGAATAGTCCTCTCTTTCCCTGGAGAGCCAGGCACACCGCTCTGATTTAATAATCAGCAAGTAACACTTGGAACCAACACAAGCAACACCGAGGGGAACTACTGGCGACCTCCAGAAGCGGCTGGGCGTGCTGGAGCAGGCCGTGTGCTCGGCTGTCAGCGCGGCCAGCAGGCCCGACAGCTCAGGGAAGCGCGGCGCTGCGCACCTGGCAGCGAGAGCCCCGCCCCACCCCGCCCGGCACACACCTTACCTCGATGTCCCGGTTCAGCTGCTTGACGATGGCGGTGATGTTGCGGATGTGCTCTTCCAGGAACAGCCTCGCCAGGCGGTCGCCTCCCCCTTTGTTCTGCATCTTCTGCAGACTGTTGACGATGTCGTCCTTGATCCGGAAGGCGTGCTCCACCAGGGCCGCCGTGGTTTTCTCGTGGCAGAGGATCCTGTCCTCCAGCTGCTCCACCAGGCTCACGGAGGAGTAGGGGGCCATGCTCAGCGACTGGCTGTGGCGGGGCATGGTGCGGACCCGCCTGTGGGAGGGTCACCAGGGGTGTTGGTTCAGAGGAGAACTATACGCCCAGATTCAGACTACAGCCTGACTGTCCCTGTGGGCTGCATGGGGTTGGAGCCAGGGGTTCTGCCCAAGAGTGAGCCCTTCACGAGGCCTGCAGATACCTGAGCCCACAGCCCAGCAGCGGTGGCACGCAGCCCCATGACCTCCAAGAGCAGGAGTCTGGCAGAGGCGGCACTCAGAGAGGCCCAGGGTGTGGTGCTAAGATCAAGCTCTCCCTCCTTCTCACAGCCCACGCAGTGTCACAAAGTAGCTGCCCACAGGGCCAGGCAGGTGACACAAAGACGCAGCCCCTGGTGCACAAGTCCCTGAGGGACTGACCCTGGGACTCTGGAGACCTGGCAAGGTCCCTCCCCAGCTAAAGGGGCTGGGTTTCTGCTACACCCATGAGTGACCAACAGCAAATACAGGTCCCTTTTTGTCCTGTGGGCCCCTGGTTCGCAACTTTGGATTTAAGAAGGTTATCAGGGACATTTTAAACTAAGTTAAGAGGGTTAACTCAGACCGCCAGACTTTAAGTTCAAGCCAACTGTGGGGCTACCAGGAATTCACACAGTATAGTACAAACCAAAAGCCAAAGGAGGGCCCTGTGCAAAGCTTCTCTTGTCCTTGAACAGAACAGCTGGCAGCCACAGGCTTCGTGTGTGATAACCCTCACACCCACTGCCACCCTCATGCCATCGGTGGAAGGGAAAAGTATACCTTAGATGCATATTTTCCTTATATTATATCTTTCTTCGGTGACAAGAGAAGGAAATGCAGGGCTCCATTGGGCCATTTTCTTTTTAATAATTCACATCTGTTGAAAAATAGGCACTAAATTATTGAACAGTTTATATCCAGAATTTAAATGACCTCAAAAGTTTAAAGTTATCAAGTAGCTTGTGCATTATGCTGATACATTGATCCATGATATTGTTAAGTGTGTTATAGCCTGTTCATGAAACGAACAGCAAAAGTTTTAAAATAAGAATAACTGAATCTAGCAGCGTCAAAGTGCTTCTGAAATCAACGCCGCTGAGCCTTACTGAGCAGATCCGCCGGGACTGAGGAAGGGCGCTCCCGCCTTTCCCATCTCCACCTGCCTTCCAGGCTTGAGGGATCCCTTTTCCAGAAACAAAGCGACTTCTTTAGCGGTTTATTCCACTGTCCTCTGCAGAAACCTGCAGGAAGCCAGGTGGATTCGGCCTCAGTGGGCTCACTCCATGGCAAATAAGAACACTTGATTCTAAGTCATCCTAAAGCTGGCAACACGGGATTGCTTAACGGGACCTGATTTGGGGGAAGATGGTGACGTTCTTCATGAAAACGTTAAAGCTCTGTTACAAGATGTGATCATTTATCTCGCAGCTTACCTATGAGGGACACGGGATCATCTCACCTCCTCAGAAAACTAGAGTTTTCTCAAGGATTTCACGTCATTCTCAGGACTGCTGCACACCTGGCACACCGCAGTGAGTGCCTGGTGACCAGCTCTGACTCAGTAATTAGTGCTCGTTTAGAAACTGGATTCAAGAAATATTTCTGATCGACACCATTATTTTGGCAATCATCTTGCGGGTGTTTTATTTTTAGGGTTTCAAAATGTGAACATTTCACTTTTGTAGACAAAGAACTTCAAAATTTAAACAAATCACTTCTAGAAAAAAAGTTATTCATGCTAAACACGCTACCATGCCCAAGGAGTTCTTGAGTACCAGGGATAAGAATTCCTGTCACTTAAGCTAAAGAAAATTAGGCCAGTGTGGAAAATGCTACAGTTTAGGGTTGCAGGACACATTTAAAGTGCTAAGACCCTCTGGCTGAGATGTTTGTCTACGGAACAGCCCAACTTAAAAGCCACTGATGCGACAACCATTAGTGAGGTAAGACAAAACTCCCCCACGCCTTCATCCAAAGGACAAGTGAAGAGCTGCGGGCGCCTGGTGAGCCTGCACCCTGCCACAGCCGCCCTCCGTGCTGCGCTGTGCCCCGTAGACGCGGCTGCCACCCCTGCCTGCCCCGAATACTGTTCCGCATCCTCCATTCTCTACAGCGACTCCTCGCCGTGTTTTATGCGATGATTTTATGTGACTATTGCCACTGTCCTCAGCACGGAACTGCCTACTGTCCCCTGTTAAACTCTATGCTCCTCAGAGCCAGGTTCCCAGTCTGCCTAAGTGCGGAGCGGACCCAGTGTACCCCATGACTGGTAACGGTGCACCCCATTGACAGCAATTGCAGCAAGGAAGGCTTTTGGGAAGACAGTTTGGATAAGAAGAGCTCTCTCCCGAGACTGGTGGCCGGCACTCAGTCAGGATCTGTAAATGAACGGGGCCTTTGCCCTCGGAATGAAATGAACAGGCTCTCTCTCCTCCCCACGGCCCACGCAGTGTCACCAACTAGCTGCCCACAGGGCCAGGCAGGTGACACAATGACGAAGCCCCTGGTGCACAAGTCCCTGGAGGACTGACCCTGGGACAGTCCCCTAGGGTCCCCAATGAACACTGCACTCCTTGCCCTCTGAAGCCTGTTTCATTCATCTGGAATGATCCTGCCTGAGCCACGGCAGCCCAAGCAGCCCAATCCTCTACGGCAGGTGGGTAGGGCTGCTGGATAGCGGCACTGCAAATGACCTACAGGCTCGGGGCAGCTCTGGCTGCTGCGCCGCTCCATGGGGGCCACGACCCCCTGCACAACAAACCACCCCCCTTCATGCTTTTTTAACAAGTGGGGAAAACTGGGAGATGGGTCGGGTAGGCAAGAAAAAGAATGAAAAGACATAAGAAAGCTGGGGACATAGCTCAGGGAACAGCGCCTGCCTGGCAAGTGCAAGGTTCCAAGTTCAATTCCCAGTACCCACAAAGAGAGAGGGAGGGAGGGAGGGAGGGAGGGAGAGAGAGAGAGAGAGAGAGAGAGAGAGAGA
>NDGN011558108.1:16969-28410 GCA_002564285.1 Tympanoctomys barrerae | reverse complement strand
AGGACTGAACTGGAGAGGGGGATACAGAGGAAGGACCATTTTGTATTTGTACATACAGAATAGGTAGGATAGATGTACGGCTGCTTTCGCTTGGTTCAGTGAGAGAAAGGATTTGTAGTAGTAGTTTGGATGGGATGTCTTGGCTGCTTCTTGTGCCATGGATGACCGCTGAGAAGATAACAACGTGTAATGTATTAATTATTGAAAATGTCCCATTGATCAGCTTGGAAAGTGTCTCCTCGATATTTGTTTCTCAATAATGTTAAAAAAATTGTAAAACATAGGGCCGGCCAAATAGTTCTGCACATTAAAATGCCTGCAATCAGGAAAGGAACCGGGGGCTTAATCACTGGACCTGCCATGCCATCGCTGCTCCCAGGGCACAATGAGACTACAATTGTGACTGGGCGTGGTGGCCTGCACCTGTAATCTCAGCTGTTGGGAGGCTGTAAACAGGCAGATCACTATGAGTCCAATCTAGTAGTGAGACCCTGTACAACCTGTAGACCCTTCCCTAAAACACACACACACACACAAAAAAAAATTATAAAACAGGTAATTTAAAAGGTAATTTAAAAATTGTAAAAGGTAATTTAAACCATTGTTACTCACTCTTCCTTAGTTAGAAGAAATTGGCCACAATAGGCATATCAACTCATTAAAAATGTTCAATTTCCCTCTCCCTGGTGACATTACGTAGTAATGAAAATCTGCATCTAATAGGGTATTCGTGTCACACACACACACACACACACACACACACACAGAGGTTTGAGAAGTATTGGTGAGACTATTAAACCTGTTATATCAACTTCATTGAACTAAGAAATGAGGTCCTACTCCTGGAAGTGTCTGCTGTCTCATGGAACTGTGGCTTTGGTAGCTCTGACTATGCCTCTCTGACACTGTCCTCCAGCTCTACTTTCCAGCCACCAAGAACTAAGCAGCTTTGCTCCACCACACTTTTCCAGCTCAAAGTACCTGCATTGGAACATGCTGATTCTATGCTGAACCTACTGAAATTGGGAGGTACACGAATGTTTGGTTAGTGCTGGGAATTGCATCTCAGTGAAAGGAAAATGAAAATAAAACTGATAAATGATTAGATGAGTAAAGACAATGGAGATGTTACCATATTAAAAAATTAAAAAATTGACTTGGCAGTGGCAAAATGTTTAAGTTGCTCAGTGACATATTCAACAGCTCGAATGAACATGGGTTAACATAATTTTTAAAAATTAAAACTAAACATTAGTGAAATGAGTTAAAAAGCAATTTGGCTTATAAAGATAAGAAAGATAAACTAGGAAAGAACCAACTTCCTTGCTTGCCCAGCGTGTTGAACTATCTTCAACCCAGATCCCTGTAGTTGGTCTCTGGACGCTTTCTGCTCTATCTCTCTTGTAATATACACTGCAAAGTTCCCCTCTCCTCTAATCTAAACTTATAGGTAAATCTGAGTCCTGATGGTTTGGCAGGAGAAAACCCCATTTTGGCTTTCCTTATTAGGGCTCAGCAGAGAGGGGCATGCTAAACACTGTTTTCTTGTTGTTCCCTTGATTATTCCAAATCAAAAGTGAAACTTCACCTATATTGAGAGTGACTTCAGATGGAAATGAGACTACTACTCTAGACAGCAGGGGTCTGGAGGCCATTCTGCTCCAGGTAATTTCTTCCGTCATTATGCAGAATCAGTCCACATTACGGTTTTCTGTCACCCTGCCTGACATTACCTGTGAGAGGGGAAAGAGAAGCACCCATGCCTTGATAAGCCATACTCACTTTGTCACAGATAATTTCCAGTCACTCAGTTTATACATAGAAGCTGTATAATTTTTGACAGAAGGGGAAAATGGAGCAGCGCTGTCTGGAGTGGATGTCAAAGTGAATATCAGAAAATGCCAACTGCCCTTGCAGGTTGTGGCATTTGTAATGGAAAAGAGGTACTTCTGTGTTAAATTATATACCATTCTGAGATATGTAGAATTTTCCGTATTGTAAATTTTTGCCTTTTCTATGGTAATAAGTTCATGGTCATAGTGAAAGGATCTGTGGTACTGGTATTAATGTGTTCAGTGGAATTGAAAAGCGTGTGGGCCCCACAAAGACCCTTGGCCAATAACAAAGATCACCACCCTAAATCCCACCTCATGAGAAAGAAGACTGTAAATTGAGATTGAAGTACCACAAAGGCATCCCAATAATTTTCAAATCTCAAGACGGCTGGGTTTTAAGAATCCAATTTTACATTTAAATCTAGCTAATACATTAAATCTTGTTACTTATATAGTAGTAAAGTCTGAACAAAAATAAATACTATGGTAATAATGACACCAAGTGAGTACTTTCACCAAGTGTTCTATTACAAAACTTTTAAGAATTTGACATGTTAAATGCAAATTATCTTATCAATGAAAACTAAGACAGGGATTTGGAGTTTTGTAGCCAATGCAATGTCCTTTGAAAAAATGTTGACCTAGTAATGTACTTAATTCTGACAATCATTTTCAGAATATAAATCACTTTCTGAATCTTTTGCTACATTTTGAATTTGAGGATTCAAGTACCAAAAAATGTTAAAAGACAAATTTAATGTTCAGAAATAGATATCGTTTTAAGGTGTGATGCAACATGAAAAAATTTAGGAAAGCCAAACATTGAGCTGGAGAGACAGCTCAGTGGACTAAGTGCTGCTTAGCCAAGCTCAATGACCAGAGTTTGATCCTCAGCACCACATGCTGCACTGGCTCCACCTCCCCAGGCACTGGACTGACCACCAAGATTGGGCATGGTGGCTCACATCAGCAATCTCAGAGCTGGGGAGGTTGAAACAGGAGGATCCCTACAAGTATGTGCTGCCTAGTGAGACCTTGTACCAAATACATAAAAACAAAAAGAAAAGAAAAACTAAACATTAGTATAAGGACATAAATAAAACTTTTTTTACAACATTCATAGTGAAAAACAGTTAATGTTTGCTAAAATTTATAAATACATAGCATATTATTTTAGAAAACATTAGTACCTTTGAAAATGCTTCTGATCCTGGTCACATGATGCACATTCCATAATATACCAGTAAAAAATATTCTCCTACATTCAATGACATTCCACATTCAAATTACATCTAGATTATA
Source organism: Tympanoctomys barrerae (assembly GCA_002564285.1). NCBI lineage: Eukaryota > Metazoa > Chordata > Mammalia > Rodentia > Octodontidae > Tympanoctomys > Tympanoctomys barrerae. The sequence continues at coordinate 25,273 of NDGN011558108.1, read as the reverse complement.
TTTAGAAACTAAACTTGAAAGATACGGAGATTGAAATAATTCCTTTTCCTTTAACTCAAGAATAAGGGAACTTTTTTTCCCAAGAGGCTCTCTTCTTTATTCACTCTGTTCTTATTAGTTTTTTTGTAAACACAGATCACAGACACAGCCTGGTGTATCTGCATACTACTGTCTGCTACTTCATTCACTGAAAAGAGTTTATGGTTTAAACCTGAAATGTAGTTTTAAATGCATTATTTCTCTGTTCGTTTTCAATAAGATACACAGAGGCAACAAAACCCTTTATTTTGTGTAGATACAAATAACTGTACAAAAATTAAGATGTTGGAAGAATTTATGAATTGTTCACTAAAGGAATTGTGGATTTTTCATCTTCATAGAGTCAAAAATGTTCCTGGAGACTTATTCTAATGTTTTTTTTTGTTGTTGTTGTTTTTGTTTTTTGTGGAACCGGGGATTGAATTCAGATCCTTGTGTTTGCCAGTCAAACGCTTATCCTACTGAGCCATCTCCCCAGCCCTTATTTTAATGTTTTTAAACAGATACCTTCATATAATATATATATATATATATATATATATATATCGCAAAAATGATCAATACCAAATAATAAAAGTTTGTTTGACAAAATTCACAACATTTCTCTTTTGGAGTTGTAGCCAAGGAGCAAGGTTAAAAATAAATGGAAAAGAATACTGGCAATGAAGTTTAAACAGCCAAATGTTCAGGCGAGTAACTACATCCACAGGTTTCTAAGCAAACAACTTCAAAGACTTAGTGCCTCAAGCTCGTCACTCTATACTCATGGAAGATTGAAGTTTAAAATGTGCAAAATGGAATATGCTTAAAACTGTTAAACAATTTGATCGAAAAGTTTCTTATATAAATACATGTTTGATACACATGTACAATCATGCATATTAGTCTATGAAAGATGCACTTCAATGTAGTTCAAAAGACACTCATCAAAGAACAAAATTGTTCTTCCAGAAACTGTGGAGGTCATCTCTGCGTAAGAAACAAAAACACATTTATCTACACGTAGGAAACTTAACAAAAACACACGGATTGATACTGACCTCAATGGTAGCTTTTTAAAAATCAGATATTTAATTAAACTGTTTTTAAAAAGTGAAGAAAAAAATACTCAAATGGGTTTTACATAAGAAGAAAGCTATTTAGTGCTGCATCTGTGACATACAGTTCCAACTCCCAAGAAGAGAAAGTATCAAAACTTTATACATCTCAGGACCAGCAAAATAGCTCATCGGATTAAAGCACCTGCAAGCAGGCACAGTGGCCGGAGGTTTGATCCCTGGGCCTGCTGTACTGGCCGAGGCCCCTGGTGTGTGCTGAGATGGCAATTGAGACTGGACATAGTGGCGCATGCCTGTAATCCCAACTCTTGGGAGGCTGTAAACAGGCGGATCACTACAAGTCCAATCTAGAAATGAGACCCTGAACACCCTGTAGACCCTATCCTTAAAATACAAAAAAAAAAAAAAAAAAAGAAAAAGAAAGAAAGAAAGAAAAAGAAAAAAACCCTATAAATCTCCTGTGGTGCAATGTAATTATGGCAGCAAACTTAGAAAATAGGCTCACAAAATGAAGAATGTGACAGTGAGTTCTCATAACAAATCCACTACTATATTTGTCATTTTCATGGTTTTCTTCCAGTTGAACATTGTTTCAATTGAAGGGCTTTCCCTCCCATTCTAAAGCCTGCAGAGATAGGATGGGACACCCTGCATATGCATCCAATACAAACCAGGGGCCAAAAGTGCTTCGGTGAAGTACAGATGTAGTTGAGCTGCCAAAGCTCCCACTAAGATTCCTAAAGGCTTATTTATTTTTCTAAGTGTGGCTTTGGTGTTGCTGCTTCTAAAATGAGAGCTGCTTCCAAAACTTGCAGCTTGAAAGTTCTAAGCCATTTGATTGCAAGTCAGTGCCAGTAGTGAGCTGAATATGTACTGAACTGAGCCCAGGTCACAGAAATGTCCAAGGGCCTGTAACCAGATCTGGATGCCGAGTGATTGTGGTGGGTATTTCATCTGCATGTGATTGCTAAAGGCAGGTTTTGGAGGAACTCTGTCTGCCTTGCCTATTTTCTTGCTTCTGACTTAGATCCAACTTTTCTGTAGTATCCCCCAACATTCCTCATAGTGAAGCTATTCTTTCTTATATTGAGGAAACTTACGTTTTACTATAGACCAAGGTTGTATAGCCAGAGCTATAGCTACCCACAGATTTTCTTTTCTTTACTTATCTCTTATTTTCTCATCTTTTCTTTTCTTTCTTTTTTTTTGTGTGTGTATTTAGCACAGAGCCTCACTATGCAGTTTGGACTTGTAGTGTTCCTCTTGTTTTTAGTCTCCCAATGCTGGGATTATAGGCATGTACTACTGGACCTGGTCTCGGTGGCTGGCTCGGCATACCTGGAGGCAGAGCTGATGAGGCATGTGGTCAGGAATCGAACCTGGGTCTCTGCATTTGCCTAAGCAGATGCTTAGTCTGCTGAGCTACCTCAGCAGCCCTCACATATTTTCTTCTCATGTGTGCATTGTAAGGGATTTATGGGAACTGCTGCTTAATGTGGCAAAATGTTTGCTTTCCAGTTTTTTTCAGTCTGTTTCCTATACTATTGAAGCTACAGTAAAACTGTTCAGTTAAGATTATGAAGTAATTTTTGAAGCTATCTTTTTATATTTGAAGTAATTGTAGAAATTATGGATTCTCAGGTTAGATTTAATTTACTTAATTTCTGAGAAATTCCTATTTCCAGTTGATCATGAGTAATTTTTTATGCACTAGCAGCAGTGGCAGAAAATGTTTTTAAATCTTGGTATCATCTTCTACTTTAAATATTGCTTGACATAATTTATGTCTTTTTTATTTTTTTATAAATTGCTCAAGACTTTCCATATCCTGACAAATGATTTAAGAAAGATTTTTGTCATTTATTGTTTTCTTCTACTCTGACTGTGTTTCTATTTTATCAGTCATTTTCTATTTTGAGCTACTGTAATCTATGCCACAGAGGTCTACATTGGACACAGTTCCAAAGCCATGGATTTCCAAACTTCTGTCCAATATTTGACATTTTTTTTTAAGAGCCAACTGCCCCACCCGGCGAAACTTCCTTTTAAAGAAAAGGACAGTGATGAGATTGTAGTTGTTTTTATTGTTGTACCCAAATTGTTTGGAATAAATCCATAGAAACTGCTCTAGTTGATGACAGAATAGAAAGAACAGTGACTGGAAAGTAGTAAGACAGTATTTGTGCAGCATTTGCCACCAGTCTCCTGAGTCCTAAACTAGAGACTGTTATACTGGTAGATGTTGTGGTTGACATTCCCAAAGGCAATGGATTGTATTTCTCCTTGTAGAGTGATCTCAGTGGCTGGATTTTAGATATCCAAACAGTCAATGTTTCATTACTACAAGGAGGCAAACACGGATATTAAGGTAACAGATGCAGAGCTCAAAACAGGCCCTTTACAGGGGCTCAAGCAGCCAAATAAGAGCCTGTCACGTGAGTATTGATTCTGTGGAATAGTCTTTAACAGGATAATAACTTGGAAAAGATGTGGTAACAACCACCCTAGTCCTAGTGTACTTATCTCTCAGTGTCTGTGGTGAGTGTCACTCCTGACAGATGACTGTGGAATTTGGCTGGGTTCTGGAGTTGATGCTCCCAGACAGCTCAAGGGATTTGAGACATTTATATGACTGAAATCTCAAAGATCACCTGTTTCCAGACCTAATCTGCAGGGTCTTCCAGCCTCAGCATACAGAATCACAACCTGGAGAACATTCTGACTTTATTTTGTATTGTGCTTTATGGGTAAAAACTAACATGAGTATTTGCTAAATCTTAGTACTCTCATCTCCACAAGAGTAAGTTACCGTTAGATGCAGGTAATGCTATTTGTTAGTTAGGTCTATAGTGTTTGGGTCAATGTAGTGATCTCCTAGTATATTCATTCTCTCTTGCCACAAAATGTTCTGAGGAAAGGTTTCTGGATGTTGAATAATTTTCTTCCTTTATTCCCTATGTATGTATAACTCGAGTAAAGAAGACCTTTGGATAGTTTCATAGAAGACTGTTCTAAAGGCTTAAAATTCACCTTTAGGTCATTATTAATCAATCTATCATATAATTAATATTTTTCTCTCTTTACATTCCTCCTGCCATCCTTTAATATATTATCTTAACAAATAGCTGTATCATTTGCTGTTTAGATTTATAATCAAGTATCATGTTCTGTAATTCTCCTTATGCAATTATATGTTGTAAAGTAATTAGAGCAGAGCTAATGTTAATCTTCTATAAAACAGAAGGGAGCTAATTTTTCAATAAAACATTAAATTTTATTTCATAGAATGATAACCACAATAAGCATTTCCACATCTGATTTTTTTTTCTTTTTTGATTTTAGTACTGGGAATTGTACTTAGGACCTCGTGCTTGACAGGCAGGTGCATGTGCCACTGAGCTATATCCCCAGTTCCAGCATCTCCATATCTTTGGATATCTATTTTGCTAAATCATGACTGTCCAGAATACACTGACAATGTTTGTGTACATACTAACAGCTTTAAATTTTGGCAGAAAAATCGATTTTTAATGAATATTTATGCTTACAGCTTTGGTTTTGCATGCCAAATATTAGTGAGGTTTTGGGAATTTTTTCTTTTTTCTTTTTTAAACTTAGGTTTTTTTCCTTCAGCAAAATGAGATTCAATATTTTCCAGAATAAAGACTTTGAAAATGAAATGAAATTAGGTAATGTATTTTTAAAGCTACACAGTTAAGTTGAATTCTATTAATGTTGAATCCCCTAGGATTCTGAAACTGAATCAGTCTTAAATTTTAGCTTGGTTATGAAGTATGGAATTATACTATGGTATTTACAGAGAAGTGTGTTGTTTTTTTAGTAAACATCTTCAAATTTTTAAAAAGAGATAGATTTCCCACTTGGCTGTTTCTTCTTTTCCTAATACAAATGTTTTCCATGAACTGGTATTTCTATGTTTCTTAGTTGTACAATATGTGCTTCTCAGACTGGGAAACATTAATTGAAAAGAGTTTATCTCCAAGAGCTGTTGCATAATTTGTAATATATTGTTTTCATCCAGAACATGTTATATACTGTACTACATTTTAGTGGAATTCACTTACATTAGCATGTATCTAATTAAAGTGTTGCTAGTTACAACAAAACAACAGAAAGGGATGAACTTTAATTTGCATAAAATAGTTTGTTTCACTTTAATACTATTGACCATGTACTGTATATTACATGTTCTGCTTCAAGTTCTAGACGAACAAATATTGAAAAACAAATCTTCCTGTTCCAATGAAGCTTACTCTGTAGTGTGGGAAAGATGGGGAAAACATCAGAAATAAATATCTCAAAATCTTGGAAGAAGAATAAAGTTGGGCAATGAAAAATTTAACAGGTGCAATGGGGAGAGCCTTGTAGTTTACGTCAAAGTCAAAACTCTCTGTATGGAGAATGAATGAAAGTGAGGGAACATGACAGTGATTGTCCATGAAGCTGATTCAGGTAATGAAGACAACAAGCGCAGATGTGCAGGGACCATGACATTGTGTGTAAGAACCAGAGCCAGGGAAGGGGATTTTTCAAGGGAAATGAGTGGAGGGTAGTGATGTCTTAGGCCTAACCAGCAGCAGAGCTCCATATCTGCAGGGCCTAGTGAACCATGGATTGAGCTTTCAGTTTCAGTCTAGATGACACAGGGAACTCTTGAAGAATGGCAGAGCAAAGTAACTGCATATGGCTTTTGTCATGTATGGGTAACTGAAGGGACAAATGCACCAAAAGAAAGACCAGTTAGGAGTTTGCTGTATCATTTCCAATGACAACTGATGTCAATTTAGAGTAGGGATAGAGGGGAAGAGGTGTAAAATAAATTTGAAGGTATGTTTCAAGCTTAGGTGGAAATGATTTTCTAATGCAAGAGTGTACACGGGGTAAGAAAGAATGGAAAAAGTCTTTCTGAGTGTCTCGTTGATGGTGCATTGTAGGAATTTATAAGCTCAGTTAACATCAGAATGCAGATACAAGGTAGAATTTGAGTATTGTTTAATCCATCTCTGGCTCTGGTGTCTTGTTATCCCCATAGAATTATACTCTTTCCTCCGCATTCCCCTGCACAGGAGTGAAATGACTGCAGAAATTGCCAATGTCCCATCTGTACATCATACTATTCATAAGGGACACATTTTCTTCCATCATCAAATTAAAGTCATAATTTTTTCTCTGTTAGATCCAATTAGATTATCCATCTACATCTGAGCCAATCACAAGGGACAGGAGAATGCCAGCTGGTGAGAGGTTTCTAGAGTGGCTCAACTGTTACAGTGGTACCAATATTCTAAATTTGTCTTAAACATTATTTTTTCACATGAGCTATCCACTCAAAAATTTAAGCATTCTACATCACTACATAGAACAGTGTAATGGGCAGTTTGATTTATGACCTTAAATATTGCATAGTTTATCTCAAATAAAAAGTATATATCACAGATAATAGGCAAAAAAGAGAAAAGAAGAAAGTTGTTGTAATTCAACTCAATGTATCCAATGGTGAACCTTGACTTAGTATAATTGTCTTTGGCCTATTAGCCTGGTTTTCAAGTTGTACAATTGATAATTAACTTTATAAGGCTTTATGACATAAATAAATAAATCTGATGCTGGAGAAAAGAGGGGTAGAGGGAAGGAGGGAAGGTGAAAGAGAAGCACTGAAATGTATTATGTACATGTATCAATCTTTTGCAGTAAGTGTAATCATTACATACTGCAAATACATACTAATGAAAGTAAGAGAAGATCAGTCAGAATATTTGTAAATATCACAGCATCATAGAATTATGAATACTTCCTGCCATCTGTTTAATTGGAATACTGCTAAAAACTGCCACATGAGTGTGAGCCCTTCTTCTTTACCCCAACCCTCTTGTTCATGTTTTCCTTCATTTCAGTATCCCTTTCTTCTTGATGTGAGCTGTCCATAATACAGCTTTCTGTCTCATGCACAAGCTCTGACACCATCATAGTCTTCTAAGAAAACTTCAGCATTCACTCTCTTCCACATTCTTCAGCCGTAAATTGAGTGCTCTGAAATCAGACCACATTCTCTGTATTACTGTTCTACCAGTCACCAACTATATCGTATGTATCTTCTTCAATTTAGCTTTGAGACCCAATACTGAAGGGAAGGATCAGGATAAATATTACTTCTATATTCACATAGGGGAATATTTTCTTATCTTTGAATCAGTATTTAAAAATTATGAAAATAACAATCTGTTCTTCCACGAATAATTTGCTCATATTATATGATAAATATTTATTTTAATTGGTTGATACATTACTACAGTGTTCTCATAATTACTTTTGGAAAATTTTTGCTATTTAGCAACTGAAAAGGATCTATAGATTATTTCTAGATTAGAAAAGATCATTCGTAACTAAACACTTATGTAAAAGTATCCATGAAAATGTAGGAGCAAAAGGAAATTTAGCTTTCTGAAGGGGTTTGATAGCTGAGTTTGGGAAAATAAAATAAACTGGACATTTGGACAGATGAAATGTAAATATTAATATAAATGTATTTGTAAGGAGTGCATGACAGAAATATAAAGTACATGAGAACAAGAAAAGGGTCATTTAGTTGGCTTTTAAGTAATGTTTTGAACTGTTGAAAGAAATGAGTATTTAGAACTGGGCAAGATGGTAAAAACATGACAGGAGTTAAAGGGAGAAATTTGCTAAGTAATAACAGGACTTTAGAAGAATGGACAGCTATTTTGTTGGTCATTTTTTTATTGTCAGGACAAGGTAATACCAAATACAACTTAAAAGGGAACAGTTGTTGGTTCAGAGCGTCAGAGCTTTTAACATGACTGACTGTGGCTGGGGAGATAGCTCAGCCGTCTAAGAGCCTGCCTGGAAAGCACAAGGTCTTAGGCTTGATCCCTAGTACCCACATGGGTCTCAGCACCACAGGTGCACCACGCCAGCCCCAGAGCCAGGCACAGTGGTGTATCCCTATGATCACAGCACTGGGGAGGCTGAGACAGGAGAATCACAATGAGTCTGAGCTGCTTAGCAAGACCATGTACTAAATAAAAATAAATAAATAAACAATAGAAGAAGAAGGAGAATAAGAAGGAGAAGGAGAAAGAGAAGGTGAAGAAGGAGGAGGAGTAGGAGGAGGAGGAGAAGGAGAAGAAGAAGGAGAAGGAGAAGGAGAAGGAGAAGGAGAAGGAGA
>NDGN011558108.1:0-12421 GCA_002564285.1 Tympanoctomys barrerae | reverse complement strand
TTTGAGACAGGGTCACTCTATACAGTTCAGGCTAGCCTTGAGCTTACTTTTTAGACCAGGCTTTCTTCAACTTGAAATGATTCTCCTATCTCAGCCTCCAAATTGCTGGAATTGTAGGTGTGTACCATGTTACTGGTCAATTGTTCCTAATATTAAAATGAATTATTTCAATTTTTGTCCATTTAGTATGAACCTGGCTGTTGGTTTGTCATTGCTGGCTTTTATGGGTTGAAATATATGACGTATATTACAATTTTCTATAGATTTCTTATTGTGAATGTGTGAGTTTGTCAAAAGCATTTGCTATATCAATTGAGATGATCATGTGAATTTTGCCTTTGACCTTGTTGATGTGGTATATTACCTTTATTGATCTTTGCATATTGAACCATCCTTGCATTCCTGGGATGAATCCCACTTGTTCATGATGTATTGCACCCCAGATAGAATGGTTATCATCAAGGAGTCAGGTGATAACAAATTCTGGAGGAGCTAAGAGGAAAACAGAAACCTTCTCCACCACTGGTGGGATGAAGACTGGTACAATCACTGTGGAAATCAGTGTGGAGATTCCTCAAAAGGCTAGGATTGGAAGTCTCACTCCAGCCAGATATTCCTAGGTATTTTTCCAGAAGAACTGAAAATGTCATACCACATAGGTATGTGTGAACCCACATTTATAGCAGCAGTATTTGTCATAGCTAAACTTTTGAAGCACTGCAAATGTTCATCAACAAAAGAATGGATAAAAAAGATGTGGTATTTTTACACAATGGAGTATTACTTAGCTATAAAAAATGATGAACTTGAGGATTTTATAGGTAGATTCTGGAGACCATATTCATAGGTGAAATAAGTCAGACCAGCAAGTAAAAACATCATATTGTCTCTCTAGCATAAAAATATGAATGGGTTAAAATTTTGAAAGATATGATTTTAAAAAACCCAAAAAACAGGGCCAGGAATATAGCTCAGCAACATAAGCACCAGCCTGGCAAGTATAAGATCAATCCTCAGTACCTAAAAACCAAGACAAAACAAAATAAAACAAAAAACCCACATATAAAACACTAAAATAAGATGATGAAAATTGTACAAGCTGGATACAGCTTATAATGAAATTCTCTGAATGTACTACCTTCACAATTTTTCTTATAATCTAAAAACTGTTCTTTTAATAATTTCATTTAAATACAACTTAAATCCCTATCCTTAAACAAAACTAAAGAACAAAAAGTCTCTGTCTCTTAAAATGTAAGTGAGAAGTTCTACGTCAATTCATTGCAATGACAGGATATGCAAAATATATTAATGCTGCAAGAGAACACAGTGTACATAGCTCATTCCTCTAACCTAAACTAAATTTTTAAAAATACATAACAAACTCTGGCTGGATGTCAGTGCAGTGACAACTGTGGAATGTGAAACCATCTGGATGATCATGTTTACCTTATTATAATCTGCCTCTAACTATATTTGATTTTGAAGGATTTATGGCAAAATAATATTAAATGGTCTCAATAAATATACACATCTAGTATAATAAAATGGAAAATTTATAGTTCTCAAACAAAAAATACCTCTGTTTAAGACAGACATTATAATATTCAATGGTGAAATCTAATTAATGATAAAAAACACCTTTATACCTCAATTTTGTAGATATTTCATCCATTAGTGAAATCCTTTCAATGTCCTAAATAATTGAATGCTCAGAAGCCAGCAACTCAAACTAAAGCTAGCAGTGTTGTTTTTACAGGTGCTTTGCCTCTTGGGAGTCTAAATTCCTACTGCTGTTGTCCATATCAATTATTCTGAAACGCTGTCTGTTTAGTATCTGCCAGTTTTTATAACAGAAGACTCTTTTTAAAATTGCTTACATGACATTTACCAAATTGTTCTAAAAGTGAAATTCTATTTCCAGCAAAATGAATCAATGGTGAAGAAAAATGCTTACATGATTAAATATTAAGTCAGTTGTATGAATCACTCAGATTCAAAAAATTGTGTCAGCTAAAATTTTTAGTAACACATGCTATCTACAAAAATTCTTTCTAAAGCTATTTTGTAAGGTCAGCATAATATAACACTATTCTCCAGATTTAGTTTTATTTCTTTCTTTATACATGTGATCTGGCATATTTTAATTCATTTAAATCATGAATCTAAAATAACAAGAATTATATCTCAAAAATACATTTATCAGATAAGTTGCATTGTTGGACATTTACATGATATTTATAAAGGGCAACAAAGAGAAGACTGATAATTATGAGAGACATTGAATATTCCTTAAGTAGAGATTCCTCAAACTGGTTTGTGTTTAAAATTGACTTGAATAAATAAATGAATAAATGAAACCAACAAAGTCATAGTGACTCAGTGATGGTTTTGCTTTGCATGTACAAGGTCCTGTGTACACATGCACACAAATAAAAAGTTGACAAGAGCCTTTCATCTGTATATGGTTTTGCATTCATCCTAGAAATGCAGCACAGCTGAGGGTCTACTTAATCTCTCCTAATACTTTTGAACTGTTTATAAGCAATAACAAAAATTATTCTTATTACCATCTTTAACATTGTAATACATTTTTATTATTTCATTATTGGGTCAATGGGCAATGGATGAATATATATTTCAAATATTGAAAGTAATCTTGGTACAACAAGGTGAACTAACTTAATTTTATTTTATAAGTTGAAATTCAATTAGTCAGTTCAAATATATATACATAACATGTTTATAAATGAAAAAGAATATCATGTTTGAAGGTAATTTCTTATAAATTTCATTTAAAATATTAAGAAATTTAAACCCTATGGACATTAATTTTAATAATTGTCACACTGTTGTTTATTTGGTAGGAATTAAGAAAAAAATTTTGATAATTTGCACCATTTAATATTTTCTCTTTAAATATAAAACATAATATAATAATTTCAACCATATTTACTGTAATTAAAATATTTTAAAACAATTTATTTATAGCATTATAGTTAGAAATAATAACTTAAATTTTTGTTTTTAATACATTATAATTTAATACATTTGTTTCAATAACAAATCCTATTTAAAAATTCCTCAAATAATATGATGATGTATTAAAAAATACCAATATTCATGCCTCAAAAATTTAGAGGAAAACAATAATAACAATAAATAAATATTGATTTAAAAATTGTGAGCACTTTGCCACAACTGTTTACTGCTGTGGAGTACTTTCTTAATTATATCACGTAGTGCCCCAGACACTCTGCATTCATTATTTCAGTAACTCACAAACAAGCCCATCTCACAGTTTTAATGAAGGTCATAGAGGTTAAGAGGTTCATGTAGAATAACATGGAAATATTGTTAGCTTTTATGTTCAGTTATGAGCTGCACATAAGCCTAAGAATTTGAGATGAACACATAATGGATCAATCCAGGCATTCAAAGCAATCATTTTAATAAAGGTCAGAATTCTTTAGCAAATGTGTAACAGTTTATTGACTGAACAAATTAACATTGGTGAAGAAGAGGCTGCGATGTTATTTAGGGGTTAAAACTGGGTTGAAAATTGCAGCCAGAAGCAAAAGAAGATAATCGGCATGAGCTCTTCAAGTGCCTTTCATGAGAAATGCCCATAACATCTACCATTAGAATATTGGATCCTGTATTTATGATGGGCATGAGAGAATATATGCAAAACCTTTTTGGGCTATGGTCAGGGACCCTTTATGCTAAAAAGGCAGGAAGCACAGGTCAGAGAGGTGGCACAGCTGGTGAGCCTAAAACTTATACATAATCATTTTAAATTAGGAATTTGGAATGTGGCATAAGCCTTACTCTCATTGATTCCTCTGACAGCAGTGTGTATACAAGATATTCCTGGGCTGAAAAGTCATCCATTTCTTGAGAAGTGGGAGCTTCACAGTGCTTGATCATTGGACTGGCAGCTGAGTTCTTCTGAAAAGAGTTGCCAAGGTACAGGGTTGCATCTGTACAGAATAAAGTAAGGGTCCAAGATTATGCAGTGTGGTAGGAGCTCCCTAACACCTATTTTTTCTTGTTCTGAAATGATAACCACCGGCAAGCTAATGAATTCTGCATGGCTTCTCCAGAGGGATATCAGCAGAGACCATGTGCTGGCCAGAGCCTCAAGTGTCTGGTCCCCTTACTGCAAATTAATAAATAAGGGCTTTAATTTTTAAAATCAGTCCCTTAAGCATATTTAATATCAGCAGGCCCTTAGAAATAGACAACTAGCTTTCCGAGTCTGGAAAGGCTAAAGTCCAGACTCAAAGCCATGCAAATCTACCCAGGCAATGAGATTCTAAGAGGTCTTCTGGAAGGCAGCCTGCTGGCACCGTCAGCGGTGCTCTCTCTTCTCCACGTTCTGAGCCAAGCCTGCTCATTTTTCCAAGGTGAACTCTGCAATGAGTACTTTGTAGTGATAAAAAATTAAAATAATACTGTTCATTCTTGTAGTCTGCTACATGTTAAAACATATTTTCATAGAGATTATCACATTTAGCAGAGCAATTTTTAGTATATTTATTTTTCCATTCATTTTCAGTTGAAAAATATACCATTAGAACTCAGATAGGTATTATACAACCCACATTTCTTCCATGTTAGTTTTCTTTTTTCAATTTAATACTAACCCCTGGAAATATGTGCTATAGCTGTTCCTGACATTGGTGTGGATCTTTTATTGATTGGGATGCCGTTTAAAGGAACATTGTGTCCAATTTGTGAAATTAGCCAAGCTATATTCTGATGAAAGTTGTACTTTTATATAGACTAAGCATACTACCCCAAAGCTAGCAAATCATTAAATATAACTTGAAAAGAAAAAGAATGCTTCTTTTGTCGTGTTTTGATTGTAGTTTATACCATTAATGAACTCTTTAACATATTTTCATGTAGAATTGTAACTACATTGATAATGCCTGTCTTCTAAGAAGGTTTTAAAACTATCCATTAAATGCATCACCAATAACAGGTTCTTAGCTATTTAAAAATCACAACAAAGATTAGAAAAAATGAATGTACTTTGAATAAATTCTATATTTGGATAATCTGATAAAGCTTATGAATAAATTAAGGTGAAAACAGAATTCTTTGAGATTTTTCAGGTCTGAATATTAATGGGCTGTGATTTTTCATTGTCTCTACAATGAAACAAATCAGTTTTTATCAAAACTGCTTATTTTGTATTTCTTCTGCCTTTAATTGAAATAAAATATGCTTATGGAAAATGCATAGTTTATTGTTAGTGAATTTGATTTACTAAAATGTTTCAACTGTATTTCAATGAAAAGAGAATTCTTTGCATGAAAATACAAGCTTCAGAAATCATTTTTTAAAATCCAGTCAAAATTCTTAAAATTCCACAGTACTGAATTAATTGTCTCTAGAGGTGATAGACAAATTATTTGCAGAAATATTTTCCACAGTAAGATGACCTTGTAGATTAAGGTTTATGCATGAAGATATGTGGGGATTTGAGGGCTGAGATAGAGTTAAGTGAGTACATATGTTACTGATTTTTACTAGCAGAAAAGTACATGCGAGTCCAAAACCAAGCCACATGCCCACTCTCATACTTGAGGTATCTCATGATGGAGAATTGTAAACTCTGATATTGTTCTTATTTCATTTGTAAGAGGTGGTATGGAAAAACCCTACCCAAACATGTAATTTGGCTTTGGAGAATGAACAGTGCAAATATGTCCACTGGATCTTTTTGAAGTTATCAAGGAAGAGGAATTGGTGGATGAGAGATAAAATATGATTCTATTGGGAGGCAGGGGGCTATCAAACAAACATACAAAGGGACACTGAAGACTGTGCTGTTTAGAAATGTATTTGGAAATACACTGTAGGTATCTGGAATCATTTCATTTTTTCAATGCATTTAGTTTTACTTTTTGATATTTCTGAAATTTAGGTTAATCACACAATGATTTCTTTATCTGTTACAGAAATAGCTTATCAAGATGTTTTTAATGTAGTCATAGGTTTTTTATGATCTCTCAGAAGTGAAGATACATGCTTGTATTCATCTTCAGGAAATGAGTCTGAAGAGTTGCCAAGTTTGGATTAAGTTTGCAGACAGGAGATCTTATCGCCAGCCAGGCAACCTAGGTTGTTGGAGACCCTGGTGCATGGCCCTGCTGAATTCCCCTACACATGCCTTCATCAAGCCCAGCACTTCTCTAGGGACCAAGGGATTTCACTCATCTCAGGGGATGCTTATCAACGTCTGGAGACATTTTGGGCTGTCATCGTGCTGTGAAAAAGATGCCACTTTCATCTCATGAGCAAAAGCCAGGCAAGTCAGGGTGCTGGTTAACATCTTTGGTGCACAGAACCATTATCGAGTCTTCAACACAACATTATATGGCAAAAAATATTCACAGTACAGAAACTGAAATACCCATGTCTAGCCTAAATGCCTCAAGTCCAGGGATCCTTTTCAAAATGGGTAATACAAATTCTTTATGAGAGGGAAGAAACACATTTATTTATTGCATAGGAATTGTTATGATGATTTCATGACAAATGTGCTATGTAGAATTCTTATAATTATAAGCAAATAAACATCACCTTTCCCTTCAGTAATGTTCGTGATCTCACTGAAAAACAAAGTACTTAATTATTGATAGATAGGCATAGTCAGAAGCATAGTTTGAGGCATAGTCTTTAACTGTTGAAAATCTAATGCTTGCTAAGGATTAAATTTGTGGAGTTAATAATGTAGCAACTTGAAAAACTTAACAAAATGTTTATTTTTCTCATGTAATGTGTTCTCCAGATAGATGTCTCCTTACATTAATGAGGCTATACAAGGTCAAATCACTGGGATCTTCTGGACCTTGTTTTCATTGTTGCAAGTTCATGTTTTAGTTTTTGCCATTGTACACATGCTCCAGGCTGGTTGAAGGAAGAAAAGACAAGGAACAAAGCTGTTTGCTTCCAGCAAAGATCTTTCTTTAATAAGCTGTCTTGGAAATGCTCCCCACCAATGCCCCTTTTCATCTTGTGGGACAGAGATCACATCTACTTGGATGCAAGGAGAGGAAGGAAGGTACTTTATTGTTAAAGCAGGTCATGTCGCTATTCTCAACAAACTTGAGCTTTCATTAGAACGTAGAAGGGGAAAGTGGATATTTGGTAGACAACTGCAAATCCCTGACACAGAGGTTATGAAGAAAAATCCTAGCAGCTATGAGCTCAGTTAATAAGGAGTAGGAAGGAGTCTCTAAGGAAGTGACATTTTGGAGACTATTGGAAATGAACAGGACTTAGCAGTCGAATGAAGGGCAAGCCCTCATCCTACTCCTAATAGAGAAGAAAGAAGAAGGGCTGCTCAAAGAAACAAGTCACTGTTCTAACAGGATAAGCTCCTTGTTATAAAAAACAAGGTTATAAATAAGATTGTCTGTAGAAATGATGTCCTAGAAAACGTCTAATTCTTTAGATACGTTCCTTTTTATAATACACATACAAAACACATTTTTAAGAATACCATCTCTATTTATTTTAGAAGGAAAGATTATCTTCTAGTTATTGGTGAGTCTATTGGTGAGTACTGGTAAATATGACAACATATACAGCTCCCAACAAGCTTTAAAAAAAACAACACCCGAAGTTTGCATAACAAATTCTGTAGCCCTTCAAGAAAACACAGTTAAAATAGCCCAGTTAGTTCTCTTCTTTCAGGCTAAGTCACAGATTTTAAAGCCAAAAGGTACTCAAATAGCCTCAATAGGATTTTGACCTGAACTTCAACATAGTGACATTAAAGGCATATTTATTTATTGATTTTTCATTTGTTTTTTACATTTTATTTGTATGAAGACATTTTTAAAAATGCATAAAGAAGAGACTCATAGACCACCCGCTTTCATACCATAGAGCTTGCAGTTAATATGCTTTCTGTTCATACTCTCAGATCAATAAACATTAATTCCCTTATATTAGTAATTATACATAGAATTGTGAAGAATAAATGGAGAGGACAATGAAGCTAAGTGTGACCTAGTACTCATTACTTTTTATTCTTACTTAACAAAGAAAAGAATAGTAAAGTTTACAAGGCATTACTGACAACAGACGCAGGATCATCCCACATTTGAACTAAAAAAAAGAAGAGGGATTCCAACTCTCAGAAATACCTTCAAGAGTGATCCCTTAAAAGGATTAAAAGCTAATATTCCATCATAAATGGATAGTGATAAGTATGACCTTGAATGACATGGATTTATATTTATTTGTCAATTAAGTACATATAAATTGTTATTTCCCCCAGGTCACAATCTGAAGTACAGCCTTCACCTGTGCTGATAACCTGTAGGGTGTATTCTGTTATTCATCAGTAGCCTTAACAATGATAGGACTGGCAAGAATTATGCAATCTTTTTGCTTAATGTATTCAGAATTGAGAGCTGTTAGCAAACACAAATCTGGTTGTATGCTCTGTCTGTATGTCTGTATACTCTATACTCCAAAAGCATCTTAAAACGATACCATATGTTTGACAGTGATCTCATCCAGAGGCCAAATTTATTTCCTGACTTATTAAGCCAGGACTGTGTTTCTTTCTTTAATAGACTGTGGAGGAAGTAATGGAGTGTTAGCTCCAAGTGTGCCTCAAGAAATCATCAGTGTGTCACTTTTTCTTTTGAAAACTTGCCTCTAGAGACATCCAAAGTCATCTTCTTGGTGATGCAGATACATGGCCTACCTATTTCTGCAGCCTCAGATAGCAGCCAACCTAATGAGAAATCTGCTAATGAGAACGTTTTAGACTATCTAGGCTTCAGCCAGCCTGTACATGGATTTCAGATACACTAATACACTTAGGCAAAAGCATCAGTCTGGTTTAGATGACCCATAGATTTGGGCACAGTAAGATGCCTTATGTTTTAAGCTACAAAGTTTTATGATTATTACTTATACTGAATACAACTGATAGAGAAAACACTGGATAAAAGTAGAGTAATAGTAATCTAAAATATAGGACTCTGATGAGTAAGGCAGCTAGCCAATCATGGAGACATGATCAGACACATTTAGTAGACTTCAGAGAAATTGGCAAAGATTTCTCTTGGAGGCTGGGAGAATGGAGTCTTGATTACAAAATATCAAACTAAAACTATGCCAATAGATATACTCCTAAGAAACATGCTGGATATTAGCAGATGATTTTCATACAAAGGTACTGACAGCGTTAGTTGGCTTCTTTTAATTACATATAAGGTATTTTGAGACCAAAGTGATTCAGATCAGAAGTCAGCAAACTTTATCTACAAAGGACCATATCTCATAGTTAATGTAGTTTGTTTCATGACTGTGAAATCTGTGTTTCAACTACTCAACTCTGCTGTTTTACCTCTAAAACCAGTCAGAGCCAATATGTAAATGAATGAGTGTAGCTGTACTTCAAAAACTATTTTTGAACTCAGAGTTAAATATAACATAATTTGCATATACCACTAAATATTATTCTTTTTCAATTCTTTGTAACCTTTAAAAAATGTTTTTAAAAAGTCTTAATTTATAGCACATACAAAAATACATTGTAGGCTGGATTTGGCCTATTACACTTTCTTTGCCAAACTATGAACTAAAGAAATAACTAGTTTATAAGGATAAAGTGAAGGAATAAAAATAAAATATTGTCTCATCTTCTGCCTTTCCACCCAGTAACAGCCTTAACATGAAGAGTTCTGAGCATGAGAACAAATAGGTTTTGTTTCAACATCCTTTGTTAAAACTTAATCAATGCCTTAAATAAAGTAGTTTCTAAGAGATTTGAGGGCCTCATCTATAAGCATTTGATATGCCCACAGCAGGTATATTTAAGATAAATGTATATCTTCCAGATAATTATGGATTTGGCTAATAGAATGGACTCGAGTATGATTCATGGGAAGTGAAGAAAAAATAAATGAGTTATACATTCAGGAGATTTATTGTCTTTGGTTCTGCCTTATTAGCAGATGAGCAAACTTAAGCTGGAATCACCCTAACTGACGTCCAGCAAACACCCAGAAACAGAGCTGCTAAGTTGCTTTGCAGATAATTACTGTCATGAGGAACTCTTCCCTAGAGTGTAGAACTGTCCCGTTTAGTTTGACATCTAAACTGGACAATGAAAATAAATACTTCTTTCTTGGGGCACTAAATTCTAAAGTGATTTGCTATGCAATAACAGCTAGCCAATATGGAATCATTTGTTATTCATTTATTTATATAGTAGTATTGGTTGGGAAGATTTAATTGGAAGAGTAAACCATGTTGAAATATATTAAACTATTTCTTACATTATACAGCATTTAGAACTGGAGAAGATGGTAATCAGAATGTATAAGACTTTTTTCCTTAAGTCAAGTAATTATTTAGTTATAGCTATACACAAGCAATATGCTTTATTAGATTCTTAATTTTTGAAGTCTAGTCCAGTGGAATAAATATCATCAGTAAGATCTGATGACAGTTTTCCAGGTCACATGGTGTACATTCTTATTTGAGAAGAAAGAATCTGAATGTTGGATTTTTATATTGAGGTATAGTCCTCAGAGTGTTATTGAAGCAGAATGAACAGGAGACATTACAGCTTGAGGTAGTTTCTTACCTAGAATTCTTTCCTAAGTAAATAAGCATTTAACTTGGAAATATTTCTTCTAATGTTCTCTAAAAATATGAATCTCAGCCAATTACAAACATCTAAGAAGCCTATTGGTTACACAATCAGGTACCTCCCATTAGACCATATATCTAAAGGGGGCAAATGCCTCATCATACCAAGCTCAAAGCAAATGAACGGCTAGCTGTAATTTCTTTATTTTACTTGCCTGTTTGGTCTATAAAATCTAACTGCTCATGCTGAGGACCAGAGCTCTCTCTGAACCTCCTTTGGTTCTGAATGCTGTTCATTCATGAATTGTTCTTGGCTGAGGTAACTCTGTTAAATTTAATTTGTCTAAAGATTTTCTTTTAATAGTGCCTTTAGATGTTAATATCCATATGCTTTTGGTTCACTATGTTTATTCTCAGTCTAAAACACAAAGACAAAAACCAAAACACAAAGCCCAAACTCACCGCACACATACCAATACACACACACTTAGAACAAAGATACAAAATGTAGTTATTTTGGTGTTTAGGAGTAGGTGCAATGTATTTAAAGAAAGAAAAATCCTCTGAGGAGGGTAGAGTGAAAGCTCCTCCTGCATGATTACAGCAGGGCTAGAGGGATCTGGCTCACACGGTTTGCACACACATTGTAAAAAGCAACATTTTCAGACACTATAAATTTTGTAGCTAAAAATCTGTGAGAAGAAAAACTGGATTGGCTCACAAGCAAGTCAATTAAATAATTCCTAATTGATCTTGCCTACTTTCATTCCCAAGAAAAAGGAGATGTGGTGGTCATGTTCCAATTTGCTTAAAAAATAACCAGTGCAAGAGTATCACCGTCTGTACCTGTGGGTCCTCTAAAATCTCTGTCCATACCACAGAAGAGTATAACTGGCTTAGATATTTGGTTAAGCTGTGGTTTTAGTAAAATTTAAACCATTTCTCTAAAATAAGCAAAACCAATGAAAAAAAAATTGTTTTAAATGATCAAACTGGAAAAAATGACTAGAAAACCCCTCTGGCCATTTCTTTTTTAAGTTCTATGTTCTCCTAACCATCATTTATGGGCCACTTGAGAGAGGAAAGAAAGGACGTTAAAGGCCCTGGAGATATTGTAGCTGCATTAGCAAAAGAACCAGAGCACATGTAAGGGCCTTGTAAAGCACTCGACACTGCGGCTCTGACATATAAACTGCGCTGCAATTGTCTCCATTTCCTCCTGTCTCTGACTCATTCATGGTTTCGTATTCTGATGATAAAATGCTGCCCTGAAGCAAAGTTAGACAACATGGCATTTGCTCTGCTTTCAGATCATAATACCAGGTGCACTTTTAAAATGAGGAGATAAGAAGATACTGCCCTTCATTGGTTCTACTGAATATAAGGCTTTTAATTTACTTTACCCTTGATTATAATTTTACATATCATTATGTAATCTTCTGGAGAATGGATGCCACACAATTAAGATTGCAAGATATGTCTATATGTATGCAACTTTGTGATTTAAAAAAGGATTTGTTGTGATTTCTCACTTAGTGGTGAGTAGAAAATTCTTTGTGGTATTTATGTCTCAGGTAGCTAGGAATCAAGCTGAATATTATTATTTTTTTTTAAATTTTTTTATTTATGTGTGTGTGTGTGTGTGTGTGTGTGATGTGTGTGTGTGTGTGTGGCCAGCTCATCCTACCAGGGGGCGGGGCTGGCTGGTATGTGGTGTTGGGGAATCGAACCGCGGTCCCTGTGCTTTGCTGAGCTTGTTCTAAGTAGGTGCTTTAGACCACTGAGC
>NDGN011558107.1:3693-20608 GCA_002564285.1 Tympanoctomys barrerae | reverse complement strand
AGAGAAGAGAAGAGAAGAGAAGAGAAGAGAAGAGAAGAGAAGAGAAGAGAAGAGAAGAGACAGCAAAGCCTGCCAGGAGAAATGGTGTATCTATGTGAACATATGGGGTGTTTTGTGATATAGGAGCTGCATGACAAGACCCATCTGAGCAAGACAGCATGGCAGAACTGCTTGGCCACTACTTTATATATCCAGGCTTGGGACTCTGTGTGCCTCAGTAGCCAGTAAATGTGTGACTTGTGCCAATAACAACCCAGTTTCTTGCCCACAGTGTGAACCAGGCTTCCAGCAACAGGGAAACCTCCCTTTTGAAGACACTGAGGTAGATTTCACTGAGATTAAGTCTATAATTGGAAACAAAAAGTATTTCTGGTGCTTATTTGCACCTACTCAGGATGGGTAGAG
The DNA here is from genome assembly GCA_002564285.1 of Tympanoctomys barrerae. NCBI lineage: Eukaryota > Metazoa > Chordata > Mammalia > Rodentia > Octodontidae > Tympanoctomys > Tympanoctomys barrerae. The sequence continues at coordinate 20,203 of NDGN011558107.1, read as the reverse complement.
GCCATGTCTACCAGAACTGAGACGTCCAAAGAGACAGTAAAAGCATTCATGGAATTCATCATTCCCCAGTGTGGGCTCCCCATGATGGTGGGTTCAGACAGTGGGCCTGCTTTTGTGGCCTGCTCTTCACTGTTTTGGGCCTCAAACGGAAGCTACATACTGCTTACCAGCCCCAGAACTCAGGCCAAGCAGAAAGACAGAATTGCACCCTGTCCAAACTGCCGGGAAACAGGTACAAATTGGGTCTATGCTTCTGATGGCCCTGCTGCAGTCATGTTGCACCCCATACCAGGATGGGCTTACTCCCTTTGAAATTCTTTTCTGGAGGCCACCACCCTTGGTGCTGGTGCTGGGGGGACTCCAAGAAATTGGTACTCTGAGCCTGCAGCAGCAACTGCAGGCACTACAAAGGTCTTTGAAAGGACTACAGAGAACTGTGTTAGACCTCCCTCTCCCCCTTCATAGCCCTGTACATGCTTTTGAACTTGGGAACTAGATGTTAATCAAAAGTTGGAAGGAGTCCCTCCAGCTCAGATGGGTGGGGCCATATGACACAATCCTAACCATGGCCACTGCTCTTAAGTTACAGGTTACATGCCATGGATTCATCACTTGTAAGTCAAAAAGTGGGTGGCCAAAGTCCTGCCCTGCCTTCCCCTGAACCCCATGCATCTCAGCATTCTGAACAACGCAACTCCAGTCAAATCATCACAATAAACCTGCTGTTCCAGGCAATGCTAATCTTCTTGGCAGCTATCATAGAATGGTGATGACGGCTCCTGGCCCAGAGACACAAGGAGAGCACCTCTGCAACTATACTCTTGAGTGGCTACGGGTAGACTCCACCGGACTCAGGCAGGCTGTGCTTGCCTCTTTGTGCCTCCCTTGTGCTCAGCAAAAGGTAACATTGGTTGTCCTGATAAGGAAAATGTAGAACCCCCTTTTCTGGAAGGAAAAGGCTGATCCGGCAAAGCATTCTTTCCCTGCCTGTGAGATCCAAAAGTGGGCAGTATTCCAACCCGAGCTGGGAGCCATGGTAGCCCAACCAGACTACCATAGGCACTTTGGTATTCTATGTATGCCCAAAGATGGGGGGAGGTAAACTGCGAAATGAAAAAGAGGCATACTGCCCACACAAGGATTGCCCGATAATCAGTACAGAAGAAGGCACCTACTCCAAGGGGTAAGAGATACCAAGCTGGGTTTCACATCCCTGGAAACAAAAAGATAGATATATTCATGTATATAAGGAAAAAAGGGTAGGTTGTCTCGCTGGGCACTGACAGGTTCTGTTTGCAGGTTAGGATTTTACTGAAGAATACTGTGGACCTGCTCTGGTTGACCGGGCTTACTTTGGGAATGCATATGCACCCATATGACTTGTGTACACTTTTTAAAATCACCCGAGTAGAAATAACCCCTTGGAAGTTGGTGGCCTCGAACCCAGGTGACTTGAGAGTTACATTGTGTACAGAATACTTGCCTGACAGTCATCTCAGATGAAGGTACAAACAGCCATCGACTCCAAGACCCAGGGAGCTCAAACCCAATTCTCCAGAAGCAGATGTAGATAAGCTGGATGCTAAGTGTGAAATCTATCAATTCAGCGGCTGAGTGAAACCTACTACCTATTACACTTGTCTAACCATAAGTCAGCAGAAACCTGTTGGATATGTATTCAATCCAGTGCACCATTTTATTCTGCTGTGGCCTCAGAGCCCATAACACCTAGCCACTGCTTGTATTCCTTGAAGGAGTAGCCACTGTCCCTGTCTATGATAGAAATAGTATATGGAAAGGGATTTTGTGTTGGACAAGGGAAGAATCAAGTTACTTGCAGCCAACTAGCTCCGCAGAACCTCACTTACAGGGCTCCTCCAGGGTAGTGGTTTTTCTGCAACAATGGGTTAAGTGCCCAGATCACAGACAGAGGTTAACTGGGATGAGCCCTTCCCTGATATATGGATTCCCCGAATGCAAATTATCCAAGAGTAACTGAAGGACCAACATTTGTTCTCCAAGGTTTTCATACGTGAAAGACAAACTCAAGTATGAAGGGTGGCCCCAGCTTTAGTGCCAGTTCTAGACGGGGTAGCTGTAGCTGGGAGCACAGCTCCTGGGGTAGAAGCCATAACAAATTCAGAGGGCCTACAGCGACTTCACTGGATAACTAGCAGAATAGAACAGAATATAGCCGGACTTTGAGCTATGGTGAAGCAACTACATGAAATGATAAATTCCCCTGGAGCAGTAGTGTTATAAAACAGAAGGCGACTTAATTTGTTGTTCATGAAACAGGGAGAGATCCATGTAGCCCTGGGAGAGGAGTGAAGTTTCTATGGCAATATCTGGGGAGTTATCACGGAGAACCTACCTTGATCCTGAAGAGAGGAAAAGTGTATAGTGGGTATGACGACCACAGGTGTCATGAGTGTCTGTTGGTCCCCCTCAAAGTGGGATCAACGTGCCAACAATCACCCTACTGATCATGTTGACTGCTGGACCCTGTTTGGTCAGTTGGGTGAAAAACTACACACAGGGCACTGTTAGACAGGTTAATCTGATGATGCTGAAGGATAACACTGAATGCCAGGCAAAAGTCAGGCCACCATCTTCAGGCAGACATTATTTCTCAGAAAGGAAAATAATACCATAGAGGGAAGTTTAGGGATAGCAGCCCTCGAGGAGTTAATCCCATCATAAGCCAAAGAGGCACTAGTTTAGTATCCAACTCACCTTAGAAATAGGAGAGAATGAAGCAGAATCAGCTCAGTATGACCCTGCCCAGAATGCTTCAGTGACAGGAGGACATCTGGACTGAGTTACCCCTGTGTAACCCCACCTAAACTGCCCCAGTCCTTCACTCCTTCCCCTGCCTTATTAAAACTTGACAAACATGAAAGAGATAAGAGAAGAAGCAGGACTAATTAAAGGAAGTAGAGTCAAGCCATATGTTGCCATAAATCCCCACACCGGGCTGTAACCTATTGCAGTGATAGCCTGCCAAACCTTACATTTCCAGTAAGCATGGCATTCCATCACGACAAACAAGCAGGGTATATAAGCAAAAGCGGAACAAAGAACTGGGCTGAGCATGATTCTGTTTTGATGTGTCCCAAAATTGGTCACCAGCAATAAGGACTCTGTCATTCCCATAATATAGTCTCTTGTGGAAATAATCCTGCCACTTCAGTACAAAAAAAAAAAAAGCAGCCCCATAAAAACAGCACAGAAGCTAGGTGTGGTGCTGCTTGCCTGTAATCCTGGCACTGGGGAAGCTGAGGCAGAAAGATAATCACAAGTTTAAGGTCTGCATCAGCTGTAGCACATTAAAATTTAAAGATAGCATTCAAACAACCAGCTTATACAAAACAGATTACATTTACAGGTGATTATTAAAATTCAGTATGAGAATGAGGCCAGGTTTTACCTTTCAATTTCAGAATTATTTTTCATTGAGATTACTTTCAGGACCTTTTTTTAAATTACAAGAATAATTTCAAATATATACTCATATTTGAGAAAAAATTTAAAATATAGCATATCACGGTTTTTAAAACGTTGGGCTCTGGAGTCTGACCATTGGATTAGAAACCTAATTCTTCCAATAACTTAAATTTTAAGACTTTTGGGTAAGTTATTTTTCTTGTATGAATCTGTTTCTTCAACTGTAAAATGAGGATGCTAACATATTAAGTCACATGCAAATTCTGAGGACTGATCATAAACTTTTTGTATGGCATATGGTCAGTACTTGATAAGCTATTATAGCTAGACAGATACAAAGAAACTATTTGTGTATACTATTACATCATTTTTGACAAGTACTTTTTAAAATTATTATTATTATTATTATTTTATATAGGGTCTCGCTATGCAGTTTAGACTTAAAATAATATTCCTGTCTCAGTTTCTCCAGTGCTAGGATTACAGATGTGGGCCACCATGCCATGTTCTGAGGTCAGCACGGTGCGCCTGGGGTTCTGGGGCTGGCACAGCATGCAGTAACCTGGGATGGATCTTGCACTTGCTTATGCCGCCAAACTATCTGCCCAGCCTGACAAATACTGTTTTTAAAATATCATCTAGAGAATATTTACTATCTTTCAGGTACTAGACACTGCCAAGCAATGAAAACAGAAACTTGAAGAATCAGGCCTTACCTCAAAAATTTATTTTTGGACAGGAAAACAAACAAAGCTATTAATTAGTATACCCATGGTAAGATCTTTGGTAGATACACATAAAGGGTACACTAAAGCAGAGCCTATAACATGGGATGGTACAGTTAATAGATGAGACACATGGTACACATATTGCTAACTACCTCAGAATAATCTATACCACTGATGATGAACCTTTTAGAGCTTTCAGTGATAACAGCCTGTTGTGGCATGTATGCTATACCCTGGGCTATGTCCTAGCTTCTCTCGCAGTTAGGGTAGCCAAAGTTGAATGTGTCTGAGGTTCCTAAATAGAAGTAGTTGACCTGAACAAAGAGACAGCTTCCCTGAAGAAAGTTTCTCCCTTCCTCTCTTCTTGTTTCAGCAACTGGATGAAAGCTACGTTACAGGAAAAAAGACAAAGCAAATAAAACAGAGGCTAAAACTGGTAGTATTTGAGTTACTGCTCTACTCTGAAATACCTAACTTTTGATGTCTTATTTGCTAGTACAAATGCTTAAGTCACTAATAGCTTGGATGAATAAGTTTCTAGAAAGTAAGTTTTGTAAAAAAGGCAACTTCTGATCTGAGTCCAAGAGAAGTACCCTCATCCAAAAGAAGAAACATGAGAAAGGCACAGCTGGCAGAAGTGGGGCATCTAGAAAGGTCTGGCGAAAAGGAAGTCGAGGGCCCAGGCTGGCTCCAGTCCCACAGCATGTGCCTGCCAGCTCCTCGATGGCTGTAGCCAGATGACTCCACCTGCTCCATGTCCCACTGCCCACACTTGAAGAATTCAATACTCTGATCTCAGTGATTCTATGTAGTGAGTATTCACCCTTAAACAGTAAGTCTTTTGATGATAAACATACAACTGATCCTTGACTAATGTTTAGCCTTTCAGAAATGTACATTTATGGAGTTTAAATCAATTCAAGCCCCATTACCAATTTACACATACAACACTTGAAACTAAAGCTTCCATGTACTTATCATGTGACAGGTACTCTACACTAATTAATATTCACACTTAGTGGATTAGTAGGTATGATGATTACTACCATTTTATAGGGCTAAGTTAGGTTAACATTAAACAAGGTTAGACAGTAATGGCACAAAAAGGATTCAAAGTGATGTTAATTCCATTATAGAACCACTCTGCTCCATTGCTTGCCAGCTAAATTTATTTCTGCCCACTCATCCGAGTTTACCTGCTAAAAATCCTTTTATGCAGTGGAGTCTTAGTCTGGCACCAGTGCCCTGGGGATGGGAGTGCTCATGCTGATTATCTTATAACAGCAGAGGCTGGAAGGAAGGGGTACACCTGCACAAGGTGAAGTGGGAGGGAAGGGGAACAGGACAGAAAAAGAACAGATTCTTTCTTCCTAAAGGAATGAAACAGTGTTCTACTCTTACGGGCAAAGTAGGAGTTATTATAAAAAGGTTTTCAAGTATTTCAGTAACTGTATGCTCTCTAAAAGCTGCCAACATTTCTTCGGTGTTTACAAACTATAATCTAGTTAATAATCGGTTGGTTTATAAACACGCATGCATATATTCATCTAATATTTATTCAGCATTTTCATTCCTTTAGGTATATTTCAAAGAATATATTCCTACATTCAAGAAGCCAAAAACAAACAAAAATGTAACTCTTAATTGACACAGAATAACACAGTTACACCAAAGAGCGAAGCATGAGATTATGTAACAGAAGACACACCAAACTCAGTCCTGAGAAAAAAGGGAGATATTTAAGATGAACCCCCACAAAATATAAGTAGGTATAACAAATACAAAGATAGTTTAGACAAGTGTTTTTAAACCTCAACACTGACATCTTGGGGTAGAATAAGTGTAGGGGGGCTATCCATATTTTGTAGGATGTTTAAACAGCATCCAGCCCTCTATGCCATGCTGGTAGCATTTCCCCAACACAAAACTCAGTGTCTCTAGATATTTTCAAATACCGCCCCCCAATCCCTGCTGGTGGGAGGAGAGACAAACATTACCTACTGCTAAAAATCATTACCCAGATCTGTGCTGCCCAATGTGGTAGCCACTAGTTCAACTAGTTAGTTTGAAGTCCAGTTCCTTCACCGCACTAGCCACATTTCAACTGTGCAAGAGCCACATGTGCTTAGTGGTTATGTTACAGTTTGTATCTAGGTGTCCCCCAAAGCCGGGCGGCTTCTGGAGTTTGTGATTAATTCATGATTCAAAGCTAGGATTATGCATGTGAGTTCTACACTTCCCTGGGGCAGATAATCCACATACAAATATAAGGAGAGGAAAGAGGCTAGCTAGCAGCTGTAGGTTCGATCCCCAATACCACAGGCTGCACCAGCCCTGCCCTTGAGAGTGTGCTGAGAGGGGACCTAAGCAGGGTATGTGGCACATGCCTATAATCTCAGCACTGGGGAGGTTAAAAACAGGAGGATCACTAGGAGTCCAAGCTGTGTAGTGAGACCCTATACCAAATACATAAAAATAAAATAAAATTTTAAAAATGTGAGTTTGACCAAAAAGGCAGAGCCAATAAAGCTGTGGAATGCAAAGATAGAGCTGAGAGGATCTCCATTGCTGACAATAGAAAAGACAGCCTGAGGGCATCACAGGAGGGGGTAGGTCTCCACCCTTTGCTGCCTCAGAATTGTAAGGGTGAGAGACTTTGCGGGGAGAAAGCTGCAGAACATCATGTTCCGGAAGGGAGGCAATGGCCACACCAGGTTCCAGAAGGGCAGCAGCATAGAGAATTTGTTCCTTAGAATCAGATTCAGAGTGTTGAGCGATCTGGGCACTCAACCCCTATAGCCAAGAGAGAAGAAAATCTGGCTACTGCTCCAGCTGGCAGCAGACCATGGCGTCATCCACATGGTACTGGTTTTAGAAGCAAGCAGAATGTAAGAGTTCAGCAGTTAAGAAGGCTTCCACCTAGATTTCAGAAGAAGGCCTGAGAGGCCAGGCAGTGTTCTCCATTAGAGGGCATTGTGTGAAGCAGAGTGAGAAGTCTCATATAGTTATTGGAGTGGCTTCTAAAGTTTGTGATTAATACATGATTCAATGCTAGGATTATGGGTGTGAGCACAGGGCAGACAATCTGCATACAAATATGAGGAGGGGAAAGAGGTTAGCTAGCAGCTGCAGCTCTTCCCTTTGCTGTTTTCTACAGCCATGAACTGCTGCCTGTTGCCATGTGCCAGCCTGCCTTTGAGCCAGCTGAGTACGGCCTGAAATCTCAACCAACTATGACCTAAATAAATGTTTCATTCCTTAATTTTGGGTATCAGGTATTTTGTCCCAGCAATGAGAGAAAAGTAACTAAGACAGACTACCATACTGAACATATACTATACAGAACACTGCTATGACCACAGAAAGTTCCAACAGACAATCCTGATAAGGAGAAGGACAAGGCAAATTTGACTACAACAAAATGTTAGTGATGCAGAGTGAGAATAAGTTGCAGCTACTAGATGCTAGAAAAGCGGAGAAATACATTTTCCCTTAGAATCTTTTATGTTAACAAAGTCATCCCATATGTCAAATATCTCAACTGCAGAACTCTCAAATCATAAATTTTTATGAAGCCACCAGATGTAATTTATGACAGCAATAACAGAAAATTAACACAGATAGGTACAGAATGTGTGGTATGACACAATGAGTTTGCTCTGAAAAAGTTGAATGCGAACTGGCTATGGGGCACCCAGATGAAATTGATTAAGATAGAGTATCAGATACATAGATCTGTACCTTAAATTGGGAATATGAACTGAAAGTCAGCAGTATATTAAGTTACTAAATACACAAAAAATAACAAAAAATACAGAATAAAAAGATTAAGCAAAACCATGAGAGTAGACAAATTCACTCTGGAAAAACCCAAGTATAGATACAAAGAAAGAAAGGCCCTTGAAAGAAGGTGAAAATGGATATGCCAAAACATTAACAAGAAAACCAGGACAATAGGCTCTTTAAGCAATTTAAAACATCAGACAACCACACTGGGGGAATAGGGTGCTGTATATAAAGGGACTATAAACAGAGCCAAATAACAAATGGTTGTTAGAGTTGAAATTATCCATTTTATTAGAAGTAGGAGGTCATGGTATATGCGACAGCTGATAGAATGTGTCAACTTGGCTCTGCAACTTCAAGCCCTAGGGAATGGTGGCCCCTCCGGGGGCAGAGAGGGTCACACCCTAGAGTGACTCACCACAGAAAGGGTACATAAAGGGGTTAAGGAATGATTCTGCTCCCCACTTCCTCAAAGGAGCTCTAATCTTCAGTCAGTGTGGAAGGAAGGTAGAAAGGCTTGCTAGAAGCTGCAGCTGCTGCCCTGCCCTACGCTCTGCGCTGTTTTCTGCTGCTCTCTGCCATGTGCCACACTGCCTAGGAGCCAGCTGAGTACAGACAGAAACCTCCACAAACTGTGAGCTAAATAAACCTTTCCTTCTTTCATTTTGGGTGTTGGGCATTTTGTCTCAGCAACAAGTGCAAAGTAACCAAGGGAGTATATAAATACAAGTTTCAGAGGAGTGATTTTAGAAGATATTTGCTACTAGGGTTTAAAACTAGACAGAAGGTGACATTAGAGTTGAGTTTAATCAGTACGCTAATTAAACTTTGACTTCCTTCTTTCAAAACAAAAGAATACAGATAATAGCTCAAAAAGGGTTATGGATTTTAGGAAGATTTTTTTAATGATGGGGAAAATTCAGCACTTAAATATTAATGGAAACATTTATAGTTAAGTAGAAAATGAGATAATGAAAAGGAAAAAGTAAGTCATGAAGTGAGCTCTAACAGGAAGAGATGGGATGTAAAATCTAAGCACAGAAAAATCAGCTTTCAGACAGGCAGCTCTTCTTGGCAGAAAAGAGAATTGGCATCTAGCTGGGGACTTACCTTTTTCCTCAGAGAAGTAGAAAGCAAGATCATTTGACAGAGAGAAGAGGAGGGCTCAGCTTGAGCCAAAGAAGTCTGAAATAGCTTTAGTGGCAACAGTGGAAAACAGCTCACCAGGAAACAGTGTGTGAGGGGGCCTATATATTTTATTGAATACTAAAAATAGCCTTATTAAAGTTATTCCACATGTAGTCACACTGGAGTACCTGACATTGGCAGCAACTCCCTCAGCTTGACCAATTCAAAACATATACCAAAAAAATTAACAACTGTTTCAGAAACTGGACAATAAGGGCACAGAGTTGTGAGAGAAAGAAAGAATAAAGTAACATGATTCTACAGAGGCTCCTTCTGAACTGTAATACTGAAGAGTAACTAGGCAAACAAGGCAAGACTGCTGAGACGAAGACTAAAGTTGGCGCTGGAGGAAGGAAACATCTATATGGAGGGAAGGCAAAGAAGATCTATTCCTGAATACTAGACTGCATACATATAGAGAAAAATTGCACAGGGCTAGACAAAACACTATCAGGGATCCACAAACGGCTAACACATTTTCTAATTCTAACTAGGCAGGGTTGAGAAATCTCAGTGAATACCTAAGAAATTCAGTCGCTATGGTGGGATAAGAAGTCAATAATGGGACCATATATATAACAGTGGTCTCCTTAAATCACATACAAAGTTAATACTGTGGCCATCTTGGCTTGTGTTGTGTAATGTCTATGTAATAACAAAATCTCCAAGCGATGCATTTCTCAGATTGTAACCCCACAGTTAGGCAGCTCATGACAACAGACACCACAGCAGGCTAACATTTTAGTGTAAGTCTATATAGTAGAAGTTACTCTAGACCTGCCCTAACTAGACTTAAATGTAAGTCCCCAAAACATCAATTTAATCTACAAATAACCTAGCTGCCTGCCAAAACAAACATCAGTACACTTTGAGAACAAAATCAAGAAGGTCAAAAAACAAATGATTAGCAAAAAAACTCCACCAAAACTCTTAGAATTAATAAATTCAATAGCATAGCAGGATACAAAGTCAACACCCCAATCAATAGTGTTCTTGTACACAAACAATAAGCACACTGAGAGAGAAATTAGAGAAATAACACCCTTCACAATAGCATCCAAAAAAATGAAATACTTAGTAATTAATCCAACAAAGTGAAAGATCTATTCAGTGAAAATTTCAGTACTCTGAAAAAAGAGACTGAAGAGTTCGGAAAATGGAAATAAGATCCCTGCTCATTGATAGGAAGAACTAATATTGTAAAATAGCCATACTCCCAAAATTGCCATATTGATTCAATGCAAACCTGACCAAACACCACTAGCATACCTCACAGATCTAGAGAAAACACTCTTAATTCACCTGGAACCAGAAGAGACCTAGAACAGCAAAAGTAATACTGGGCAACAAGAGCAAGGCAGGAGACATCACAATCCCTGAATTGAAATGATACTACAAAGCTACTGTGACAAAATCAGAATGGTACTGGGAAAAAAAAAAAAAGACATGAGGATCAATTGCACAGATTAGAAGACACAGACACAACTACAAACACACTCAGCTGCCTTATCTTTGACAAAGGAGCCAAACATGGTTACTGGAAAAAAGACAGCGTTTTTAATAAATAGTGTTGAATAGAATGCCCTTTCCAGTCCTCAGAGGCTCAGGAAGTTTATATTTGTAATTCCATAAAAAGTTATTGGAATTCTAGTGAGTTAATTCCAATCTACCACTTCCAGTAAAACCCGTGGAGAGAATAAGGACACTAAGGCATATTTGCAATTAGGGGGAGTTAAGGGAGCCTAAGTGCAGCCATGATGATGGCCATCTGGAACAAAGACCTCAACCCAAGGCTGAAGCCAGGTTTTATTCATTCAAGAAAGGAGTGGCTTAAGGATGAGTGACTGAGAACGGTAGGAAATAGGTGAGTGCTGTGAGCTGGGCTACACAGGAGGCCCCAAATCATCTCTGCAATATGCAGAAAGGACATGCAGAGAGAATAATCTGCATAACACAACTGAGATAGTATCTAATATTCTTGGATCTGTACTTCAGCTCTGATGGTGGGAGTGCAGGCTGGCACAACCACTATGGAAATCAGTGTGGAGAGTCCTCAGAAAACTATCATAGAGTTAGAGTTCCCATTTAACTCAGTTATTCCCCTTCTGAGTATTTTTCTAGAACTGAAACCATCATATCACAGTGCTGTATGTGTGCCCATGTTTGCCTCAGCCCAATCTTCATAGGTAAATGTCAGAAAAACCCAATGCCCATCAATTGAGAATGGATAAAAAAGATGTGATATTTCATACAATGCATTATTACTCAGCTATAAAGAAAGATAAACTCAAGGCTTTTATTTGGTAATCTAAATAACTTCTTTGAAGACAACAATATATAACAATCATTGAATTCCTATCATGTTTTTCTTAAAATTCTGTTTTTATTTTTTATTTTCTTAAAAACATGAAATGAAAATAAAAACCACAAAAATCAGTGTACAGTACTAAATTCTAGGCTGGGGAGATGGCTCAGTGGAATAAGTGCTTCCCCGGTGAGTGCAAGGGCCTGAGTTCAATCCCCAGTTCCTCCAAAAATAAATCTTAAAACCAAAATAACACAACAGTACTAAACTCTAAATTAGAATGACAAAATCATTACTATGATTGTACCAAAATTCATTTAAAAAAAAAGTAGGAAGGACAAAAATAATATAATTACCAAATAAGAGTAGCTGGAATAAGGTATTCCAACTATCCCCAAGGATTTAAAAGAACATATGACCATAAAAATATTAAAAAGTTAGTTTCCAATACTAAAAACAAAGAGATCTACAGTAGAAAATCTAACAAATGGATTTTAAAGCACATCAGACATTTTAGTAAACAGATTATAGAATATTATAATACAGAAATATAAACCACAAATAAGTGTAGGAAATGTGATAAAAACCAGTGTGTGTATGTGTGTGTGTGTGTGTGCGTATGCGTGCACACACATGGGTTATGAGTATTATGGATATCAAATCAAGGACCTCCTTTGTTTATGTAAAGACTAAGCTATATTCTTAGTCCTTCAATACGTAATTACAATTAAAACAAACAACAAAAAAACTTAGTAAAATAGATACAGAAAAGAACATATTCAATGTATAAAGAGCAAAGAAAATGCTACAATTAATGTCATATTATATGGATACCAAATGTGTGTGTATTGCAGTGTCATAAAGTGAGGAAAATGAGTAAATACATACACAAATTGAAAAAGAATTTAAAAATGTCTTTATTCATAGATAATGACTGAGTAGGTGTAAGATCCTAAGAATTTGCAAGCTTATAGGCTACAAGGGTGGTATAAATATGGACAAGAAAACAATATGTAACAAAATTTTTACGCACCCTTCACAATAGCATCCTAAATTTTTAAGATGTTAAATATTTAGAAATGGTTTTATGACATACATATAAAACCTACACATAGAAAATACAAAACTCTACTGTGATAAATTACAGAAAACCAACTAACATGAAGATATATCTCAAAGTCATGGATCAAGACTCATTATTAGTAAGATGTCAAATACACCCAAACTCATCTACAAATTCATAATAATGCCAATCAAACTCCTAATAGAATTTTAAAAATAGAAATTGATAGGGTAATTCTAAAACTTGCATGGAGATACTAAAAACAATTTCGACTATTTATATCACCTGATAAAAATTTTCTATAATGATCCAGTAGACAAGACAATCTGATATCCTAATTATAGATATAACAATGGGATGCAAAACAAAATGTACAAGATCCACACATAATGATCCTTGATACTAAGTGATTAGGGAAGGGTAGAATTTCATCAAATGATGCTGGAACAAATGGATGGACGGATAGCCATTCATATGTTAAAAAACACCTTAAACCAAAAAAACCCTTCAAACTCAAAATGGTTCATTTTATCTGCAAGAGAAAGGTAAAACTACAAATTCTAAAAAGCATGATAAAAATCATCACAAGAAGATATGGGAAAGGCAAAATAATAGCAGCAAATATCCCAAAGCAACTACAAAATGACACAGAACAATAAAACAAACAAAACAAAACAAACAAACAAAAACAATCTGGGACCTAAGTGTTTAGCAACTGGATTCCCAAACTTGAGGCTGTAACTCTGGGACTTGGCGTTCTTAATTGTGGCTACTCTCACGGCAGTGCTGCTAAAATAAGACTAGGTTTGAATGCACAGAGCTAAACCAGGTGACGAGTCTTGTAATAAGAGACTATAATATCTGACAACAGAAAAGGATAACTAGAAAAAAATAATAAAGCCTCAAAGACTAGAATAACATCAGTTATTTCAACAGATGTGTAATCAGAATTTTATGAGGAGAATCCAAGGGATAATGGCTGAAAACTCTCCAAATGTGATTTACAAATGTGAGTTCAATGAATCCCAAGTACAATAAAATGCTCAGCATCCTCACATATAAGAAACTGCTAAAAGCCAGAGGAAGTAGGCAAGTGAACAAGTGATACATGATTATAGAATAAATCTTCATAGCAACTTGAGAAAAACAATTCATCATGTATAGGAAAACAATGGCACCATTATTGCTACCTTTATTAGCAACAATGGAATCTGAAAGGCAATGGAATAATGTATTCAAAAAATAAAAGATACATAAAACTGTTAAGCAGGAATTCTATATCCAATGAAACTATCTTTCAAAACTGAAAGCAAGATACAGACACTCATACATAAGTACATAATGAGAGAATTCATTATAAGCTAATGTATCATATAAGAAATACTTTATACTAAAGATGTTAGCTTTGACTCTTTTTTGTACTTCCTTATTATTAGCTTCAATCTATCAGCAAGGCCTGCTAGCTTTATACTCAAAATATGCCTGGAGTCTACGCACTTTAAAACAAAAACCAAAACAGTATTATATCTTTCTCTGCCTTCAACTAATTAAGAGCCTTGAGTTTTCTACTAGATTGCTATACTAGATTACAGCCCATTTTCCGTAAGTTTTTTTATTTTTTATTTTTTGATACAGGGTCTTGCTATGCAGTTTGGACTTGTAGTGATCCTACTGTCTCAGTCTCCCCAGTGTTGGGATTACAGGGATGTGCCACTACACCCTGTTTCAGGGCTGGCATGGTACACCCAGGGACCTGGGATTAGCATAGCATGTGGTACTGGGGATCAAACTCGGGACCTTGCACTGGCCAGGCAGGCGCTTAAACCACCAACCTATCTCCCTACCCCACCGCAAGTATTTTTTTTTTTTAAATCAGATCATTCTACTACTCTTACTTAGAATATTCTAATTGGCTTTTCATGCACTTAGGATGAAACCTATGCTACTTGTCATGTATAATATGTTGTACATAAACTACTCTGCACTCAACTTTTGCTATCATTCTGTCCCTAACCATCTTTAAATTTTAGCATCCTGGAATCCATACTGTCTATAAACATCCCAAACTCCTTTCTCCTGAGTATTTGTATTGTTCATTCTTCCTTACTAGAGGACAAACTAACAGATAATCTGGCTTCTCACGCAGGTCTCTATTTAAATGTTTTCTCTTCAAAGAAGCTTTCCCTGATCATCTACTTTGAGTTTTCTCTAGAATCATCATTTGCCTCCCTGTGACTTTTTAAAATTTTGTAATGGTACTTATCACTATCTGAAGTTATAGTGCTTATTTATTTGTTCATTTTCTTAATTTCCACCTTGTCCAATAAGACATAAGGATTATGAGGATATTCTATTTTATCACTGAGATGTCCAGGTCGTAGGAGAGTATTAAAAATTATAGACAAAGGGCCAGCCAGATAGCTCAGCAGATTAAAGCACTTGCTTAGGCAGACACAGGGGCCTGGGGTTCAACCTTGTGTGCTATGCCAGGGCATGCTGAGACTGTGAATAAGACTGGGCATGGTGGTGCATGCCTGTAATTCCAGAGCTTTGGAGGCTGAAAAACAAAAAGGATCACTACTACAAGTCTGATCTGTGTAGTAAGACCCTGTAGATCCTGTACTAAATACATTAAAAAAAAGAAAAGATAAAAATTAGACTAAAATTCTATATCCTTAAAATCTACATACTTTAAAACTATTCCAAGGTTTCTTAAAAAGAACTTTCATTGTTTAGTATTTTATACTTATCATATTTTATAATTTTTGCTAGATTTCTTCTGCCTGGATGGAAAAAAAATCCTCCAAAGTTCATAACCCTTACTGCATAATGACAGATGGGAGATATTCCATAATTTTTTTAACTAAATGCAACAGTATCAGTTACTTTACTTATAAAAGGGAGGTAACAAGATCACCTACTTCACAGAATTATTGTGGAGCTGGATTTAAAGAAAAAAGGAAGGTAGGGAAGGAAAAGAAAAAAGTGAAATGAAATGGGAAAATATCCCCCCCAAAATTCTCAAAGTGTAGAAGCATTGGCCAAATTCTCCCATGAACTAGTCCTATTTATATGCCTACCTAATACACTAGATATTAAAAAGATTAAACAACTACAGTCAAATCATATGAAGACTCAAACTTAGGTAAAGAACAATTTGGAAGAACATGGTCTTGAGTTTGATTCCTGGTACAAGAAGAAGAAGAAGAAAAAAAAAAAAAAGAACAGTTGAGAAATCACAAGGGAAAAGATAAACTATACTGACACTTCTGGTAATCTAGCAATGTAGATCCACTAAATATCGCAGGTCTTTGCGGCAGCTCTGGACAGATTTCATAACTAAGTCAATATCATTCCAGGTGCTTCAGGTTCTTTACTTATACATTTAAGACTTAAGGCACTACAAAAACAATCTGAATTTAAACACTGTAGGCTGAAATCTAAAAGTTGCAGCCCTAAAATGGAAAATATAATACAAAGAACAAAAATTATTATAAAGCTCTAAAAAAAAATCCAAATTCTACAGAGTTCCATAAATACAACCTAAATTTAAACTACCACTGCCACTTAATTCCTAAAGTTTAGCGACTAAAACATGTAAAATATGTTATAACAAAACTAACCCATCAAGTAGCTTCGAATTTTAGACTTATTCTTACAGAGTTACTAGAGTAGAAAAATACCAATTTGTTTAAACAATCTTTCAGTAAAGGGTAATAATACAAAACCTATGCTATTTCATATTGTGATTTCAACACAGATGAGATATAGGAGAAAAAAATTTAGATACTTTATAGTCAGTCAGTTTTCCCACAAGATTGTGATTAAATGCTAAACTTCTTCATTAAATTGGGTATATTTAGAACCAGTACTTACTTAAAAATTGGACATTTCATTCAGTGTAACAGGCTTCTTACAAAAGAACTTTTAAGGGCTGGTGAGATGGCTCAGAGGTCTAAAGCACCTACTTAGAACAAGCTTAGCAAAGCACAG
>NDGN011558105.1:9841-23973 GCA_002564285.1 Tympanoctomys barrerae | reverse complement strand
TTTTTTTTTTAAATTAATCTTTAAAAAGAGATCTTTATTAACTCAGAGTGGGGAATAAGACTGGTGGATGGAGAAGCCATATGAAACCAATTTGGTGCAATTTTGTAGCCACGTATAATTTTGTGTGCATGTGTGTAATTGGCTTCAAATGCAGGTCCCCCGGACTCCTGCTGCTCCTCATGCCGCGACCAACATGCAAACCACTTTAGGGACAATAGCTCTGTATAAAGAAGCAAGGGGGCACCCCGGGTATCTCGGTTTAAAGCAATCATATTTCAGGAGAGAAAAAGGATCAATATTGAACAAGGGCTAAAATTCCAGTCAAGCAAGGCTCGCTCTGAGTTTTGTTGACCATATTCTGACTGACTTGAGGCCAGGTGCTGCACATGACGGCTGACAACCTGCTCAGTTTACAAAAGCTTTTGGTAAGGAAGGAAAACATGCTGCCCCCGGAGCTTGCTAGGGGGAGTAAGCTCCCAGGCGGCAGGCGATGTTTCCTCTACAGATTTTACTTTGCCCTTTGCCTCCTCTCTGTGCCCTTCTAGCTATCTGCTTCTAGCTCAGAGTAGGATGACTGGTTCTCATGGCGCTGACCAGGAAATAACTTCATCCTGTGGCACAGGTTCTTGGGTCCCAGAAATCTAATTGCAGGAATAGCATAGCACTGGATTTAGTGAGCTTAGGCCTGCATTGGTAGTTTCCATGGAAACCGGGTGGCTTTTGTTTCACTAGGAACTATAGAAGGTCAATGTTCTCCTGGACAACACTTGTCCTGGTGCTGGAGGTCAGAGGCAGCTCCAGGCAACCTCCTTGGGCTGCGGTCAGGAATGTTTTAGGTGTCACGGAACCTTGAACAGCTGCAGGTTGCCAGAAGCCACAAATGAAGGGGCGAAAGAACTTGTAAGTAGGGACTCTGGCAGGAACTGGGAACAAAGTGTGTTTTGATGACAGGTGCACGAGCTGCCACAAATTCTGCTCTTGGAAGGAGACAGGAAATCAATAATGATCAATAATTAAGAGCTATCAGAAATTAGCTGTGAGAACTCTTGAAGCCTGAGAAAGAAACAGCGGGATGACTTGCCCTGGATGTCTTTCTTATGTTTGAAGGGGAATGTGGGCTGACAAGATAGCTCAGGGCTGGGAGATAGCTCACGGGCTGGTGAGATAGCTCAGCAGTCTAAATCGTCTGCTGCTTAGGCAATGTCCCCAGCACCACACACTGCGCCAGCCCTGTCCTCAGGGTGGGCTAAGCCAGCAAAAAAAAAAAAAAAAAAAAAAAAAGGTTGTGATAGCCAATGTTTAAGTGGCCTGTACTGAGTTCTCCAGGAAACCCTAGCCAGGCCAAGTGCTCAGTTTGCTGGAGACCATCTGGGAAGTCAGTACACCCAGAAGCTGATGCTCCTTCCTGATTCCCACATGCTTCTCATAAGCCGAGCCCGGCGAGGCAGTGTGGTGCTGGTCTAAAGCCTACCAGTCCATTTCCAAAAGATAACTTTTTATTTTGGAACGATGCGCTGCCATGGCTACTATAAGGACGGACTTTGAATAGAGCCATCTGCTCAACGACGCCAGCGCTGCGTCGCTGTCACTTGTGCTGCTGAGCATTTCTTTCTTGGGGACAGCTCCTTTTGAAGAAGATAAGCTGTCTTCAAAAGCAGCGCCAGGAGGTGGCTTCAAGGGAATTCTGAAGCACGGGGATGGAAAGGATTAGATAAGAAAAGGGAGGACACCGTGGGCGCCCTGTGTACCGACCATGTCTCCCGCCTCCAGGGTCCCTGGAAGAAGTAACCCGAGTGCGCGGGCCCAGCAAGTTACCATCAGATGCAGGGGTGTTTTGGTTGGTCCTTTGGCAGAAATCTTCTCCCACAGCCCCCTTCTCACGTAGCGGACGGTCGTGCCTGCGATCTGAAACTCTCCCGGGAGCTCTATCTTCCAGTCGCTGTTGATGGATCTCTTACCGGAGTCTTTGAGGGCTGGCAAGGAAAGTGAACACTGAGGAGCTGGAGGGCGCGGACGGGGGCCAGCCAGGCCATGCGGGAATCCTGGTGTCCCCGTGGGCCAGAGGCCTCTCCTCCTTGGGGGCTGCAGTGAGAAGAGAGCTCCCCCCACAGTAACAGAAGCCCGGCACACAGGGAGCCAAGGGCTCTGGGCTCACAGCAGAGGGCGCTGTGGGGTGGGTGGAGGCCCTTCTCAATGGCCGCTGGCCTCCCCAGCAACTCAAGCAGGCCCGGAAGAACGGAGTTAACCACGGCCCAGTCACACCGCTGTCTCCTTACCCAAGGAGAGGGGCTTCTGCTTGCTAAGTTAATTCCGCTTTCATATGTCTAAAGCTATAAAACTGGTTTTGCCATGTTAGCAAAATTCATCCATGCATCTAAACATTTTTAAAAATGTGACCAACCTGTATTAATTGTACATTTTATTTGAAGTCTGTGTGATATTTGAACACAGTTGTACTGATCAAAGGATGCCCTCCTCTCCACTCCCTTGTGCCCCCTGATCTCTGGTCACCACTATTCTGCGCTCAGGTCAGTGTTGTTTTGTTTCTTAAATGTCCATGTACGGAAGAGAACATGACTTGTTTCTCTCTATCTGGTTTGTTGACTTAATTTAATGTCCTCCAGTTCCATCCACTTTGCTGCAAATGACAGGTTAAAAAAAAAAAAAGCAAATAATCAGAACAGACAATGCTGGCTAGGGTGTACGTTATCCATTGGTGGGAATGCAAATCTGCACAATCCTTATGGGGACAGGGTGGGGGTTCCTTGAAAGACTGAAATAGGTCACCCTTAAGATCTAGTTGTGATAGAAATCCAAAGGACATGAAGTCAGAATCCAGTGAGCTGAGCCAGGGAGATAGCTCAATAGAATAAGTGCTTGCCTGGCAAGCACAAGCACAGGGCCCTGAGTTCAATCCCGGTACCACAAAAAAAAAAAAAAAAAAAAATCCAGGGAGTCACTTGCACATCCACACCTCTGTGGCATTCTTGACAGCCACTAGGCTGTGGAATCAGCCTTGGCCCCAATCAAGGGGGGAAACAAGAAAACAATGTGCTGTACATATACACAATGGGGTTCTATTCAGATATAAAAAGAAATGAAAACATCCATTTATTTTTCTAGTCCCTTCCTGAGGCTTTGAAAATAGGGCACCCTAATGCCACCCTGTCTTACAGAGCTGACACTCCACACTGATAAAGTGGCTGCTCCTTCAGAAATCCATTGTTAGTTCATTAAATACTTATGCTTGGAGACCCCGGTACTAACAGGGGCGGCAATGCTTGGCCGCTGCTCGGGGGTGCAGAAGGGGTTACGGCACACAGCTGCGCTCACACTCCAGCCCAGCAGGTTTCGGGCCGGCCGCTTGCTCACACCTCTGCTTAGCACAAAACATGGACAGACACGCAATCCACGCACTGCTGATTGGCCAAAAGCACAGAACGGGTTTTCGTTTATCTTCTCATTTGGATTGAAGTTCTACGCTTGCTTAAGGGGGACACCTGCAGTGAAATCCTGCTTGCTTTCTTAGTGTTAGGTAGGGAGAAAACCCTGCAATTAACTGGGACACATCCTGGTATTTAGGAGAAGGTAGCAAGTGGCAAGAGGCCATGCTTGTGTCATTGCTAGAAGCCCTGAGGACGCCCTCTGTCCTCGACCCAGCCTCTGCATGTACAGCTGGAGTCACTGATGCCCCAAAGTTACTCACGTCCTCCTGGAATTCCACCCAGTATACAAGCAGCAAATCTAGATCCTACTTCCTTCGCTGAAGTCGGCTCAGGCGGCCAGAACTCAGATGCCCCCTCTAGTGTCAGTTTTGGGTACTGAAACTCCAAACCAAGGTAGCGATTCAGTTGAAGCTGGAATTTTCAGCCTCAGGCTGGGTTAGGACCCCAAGATTTAAGCCCTGCTCAGAGGAGAGGGAAGCTTGGTGGGCACTGGCCTCGGGACCTCATCTCGAGAATGCTCCGGGAACGACAAGCACAAAGCAGATGCAAGCTCAGGGCTCCTCCACCAGAGCAGCTCCCAAAAGAAGCGGGCGGGGCCACTCTCCAGCACAGCGACTTCCGGTTGGGGTTTCCACCTAGGGTGGCTGTGCACGGTGAGTGGTTAAGGATTACAGGCCTCCAGGGAAGGCTTAGGAAAGAGAACGCTCTTCTACTTGGAACTGGATCTGTTCCCCTTCAAGAAATTCTACCCGTGACCGAAATGTCCAGCCTACTTAAGAGGTGAGAATGTGGGGAGACTCACAATTTCTTGTTTTTCTCTTTTGACATTGTCACCTACAAACCACTTTGTAAGGAACACGTTTAACTTTTTGATATAGTATTACCCATTTAACCCTAATCTTCCCCATAACCCTCTGGATTACTTTCCTCACTCAGATGAATAAATGGAGGCACAGAGAGATTATCTTGCCAAAAGACACAGAGCGATGAAGTAGTAGGGGCGGAGAGGGCAACCTTGGAGACCACGTGCAACGCAGTCGCTGCCCTGGCACCGTTTAATTCCCATGTTCTCTGGGTCAGGGCAGCAGTCTCGACTTCTATGGCAGTGCTGAAATATGCAAGTAGAAGACCTGTTTTCAAGGACCACATTCCAGGTTCTGAGTGTTTCTCAAGTTCTGCATGCCCTGCAAGGGGAAGGGCTGGGAGCAGGAGGTAAGAAACGAGGGAGACAGATCCCCAGAACGCCCTGAGAGCTCAGCCCCCGAAGTGCGTTTGCTGAGGAGAACTCTCAGGGAGGCCAAGAGCAGGCAGTGTAGATCCCTACTGTCTTCCAGCTTCGCTGCAAATCTGGAAGTGTGTTTCTTACATATGCACTGTACACTGGCTTGAAGAATCGGTGCAGGCTGCTGAGAAGCAGCAGACAGGAAAAAAGGGCATGGAGTCCTCTAAGAAAGTGGGAGCAGTGGTGCTTGCCTCTCATGCCAGTGCCTCGGGAGGCTGAGGCAGGAGGATGGCAGATTCAAAGCCAAAAAATCAAAGTCTGTGGATATAGCTCAGTGGTCAAATGCTTGAAAAGCATGCATAAGCCCTGGGATTCAGTGCCTAGTACTGCAAAAAGAGAAGGAGGGGGTAGGGAAGAAGAGGGGGGAGAGAGAGGAAGGTGCAGGAGGGCAGGTAAGGGGAGGGGGAGGGGCTAGGGAGAGGAATATGGGAAGAGGGGATGGGGAGGTTGGGAGGGGGAGGGCGAGGGAGTCTCAAACATACAAGCTGGGGACACATGGCACAGAAGAAGGACCCTGCCAGCCCCTCACCCTCTTCTTTGGGTCTCCTGGCAGGGCTGCAGATCAAGAGCTCTTGCTGTCAGGAAGCTCAATTTGGAAGGGAGACAGAAAACAGTAATATGATCAACGTCACACGCTCTGGCAGAGATGAGTCGGGCCTGGGCAGCGTGGGCAGCGTGGGCAGCGTGGGCAGCGTGGGCAGCAGGGAGAGGCGGCCGGGGAGAGTGCTCGGGAAGAAGCACCATGAACAGAACTGGTCAGACAGGCAGAGAGAGGAGGCAGCCTGGGGCACCTGCAGCCGTAGGGCATGAGCCTGGCTCCTGCACTCAGGGCCATCTAGTCACAGCCACCGTCCCTGCAGAAAGAGGAAGGTGCAGGGCCCCAGGGCAGCAGCCAGAGCAAGGGGAAGGGCTGGGAGCAGGAGGTGAGAAACCAGACGGCGGCTGCTGGGGAGGGAATGCCGCCCTGACGCTGGGCAGGAGGCACCAGGGCAGTGGCCGTGAGCAGGATGTCACTGAGGCTGGGTGCCACCCTGTCACACCTGGTCCACTCCACTGAACCCAATGGCCACACTAAGACCACAGGGGAGCTGGGGCAGCTGCCCACCTACTCCAGACAGCAGCTGCCTGCCACCCCTACTCATGGGCTAACCCCGACCTTCCCTTCCCTGAGCTGGGGCTGCAGGTTCAAAGCCGCAGCCCTGACTCGATCCCATTATGGCCATGCTGGGTGCCGAGCATACTTGCTAACCACTACGAGCATCTGTTTCCCCCATCAGCCCTAGCTCGCGAGTCTCCCTGCAGGATGCTTTATCCCCAGTCCTATGAGCCATTAATTCCATTAATTCCTACCTCAGCCACCCCTAGGCAGAAGCTTTTATTAGGCTTCCCTGGGGCGTGATGCAAGTTGCTCCATGGGACGAGGCTCTGTGAGAGGCCGGGGTTCCAGGAGGGTGAAACTTTAAGTACCTGCAGCAGATGCTCAGCAACTGAGAACTGCTTTGTCCTTCCCCTGCGCCCTTTGGGGGCTGGTTTTCACAAGCTACTCATCGCAGGAGGGCAGAACAGGTGGGAAAGAAAAACCACTTGGTGGATTCCCACAGATCACCCCCTGGCTTATGACATAAGCCTAGTAGCTGTTGAGGCACAGAATGCATGACAAACTCTGGTCGTGCCTTAAACTCTCCTGGGCCATCCTGCCTATAACACTCTTACATGGTAGCTTTTTCTCGCTGGTACTGTGTGTACAGTTCTCTGGCCCTTTTTGCAAGATGCCTTAAACTGACTTACTGAATTATAAACTGACAACTATGCTGCTGTTTGGAAAAAGTCAAACATCTGGGAGGCCAGGAGTGGGAAGGGCTGGAAGGAGCAGGAGGACACAGCTGGAGAGCATTGGAGAAGCCCCTGCCCTCGGGAACCAGCCCAGCAGTGGGGGCAGTGGGAAAGCCAGCTCCACCACAGAACATGTGGCCATTTGGGGGGGGGCAGGCAAAAGAGGCAACCACAAGGCAAAAGGAGGAGGTGGCACCAGTGTGGGCCAGGCCGCGCTGTCCTCTGATCAGCCAGGCAGGGGCTTGCCTGTCTGTACCAGGGTGGTGGAAGAGGCACTTTGGAGGTGGCCTGCACTGCATCAGAGGGCTGTGGAGGAGCTGCAGACTGTTGGCAAGCAATTACAGGATAGGCCTGAGCGAGGTGGGTTTTGGCTAATGGGCACATGGTAGCTGCTGAGCAGGGGTGAACATACTGGACCTTGTAGGAGGTGTTAGCCCTGATGGCAGCATATGCTGCTACCCCAGGGAGCCACTCCCTCACCATGGCGAGGTTCAAGGCATCCCCTGTCATCAGGAGCAGGAGTGGGAAGACGTGTGTACCAATGGTGGCACAAGGCACCCACCAAGTCCCAAAGATGTTTGTCAGGCCGGGGAGATAGCTCAGTAGAATAAGTGCTTGCCTGGCAAGCACAGGGTCCTGAGTTCAATCCCCAGTACCAAAGGGGGGGCGGAGAAAAGATCCAAAGAGGTTTGTCTCTGGTTGGGAGGTGCTGGGCTGTAGCTGTGGACTGTTCAGTGGTTGCGGGGATGGGCAAACTCTTGCGGCTCCAGAAAGGATAAGCTCTACCCAACATGGTCACAACTACCTCCCTGGCAGCTACAGGCTTTCAGGTACAGTAACCGCTGCCTTACAACTGCCTCTCAGCCCTGGAGTGCAGAGTCGCAGCGCCCGCTCCCATGGCAGCCGCCCCTGCTGACACTCATTCCTGCACGTCTCAGCAAAAGAAGACAGAAGGAGAATTAAGAGTAGGCCACCAGCAAGGAGGAGGAGGTGAGCTCCAAGAGGTACGGGTTGCTTCCATCCCTTTGGGCTTTGCAGGGAGTAACTTGGTGAAGTTCGCATGTTCCTATGGTCTGTGCTGAAAAAGCCAGAGCTTATTGCTAAAACCAAGAATTTAGCACCTAAAATTCCTTCAAAAATGTGCAACTTCAGAGAGTCTGTTGGGACATTGTAAGAGGCAAAAATATTTTTAATTGGTCTATATTTCATTAGTCACTCAAATAAGCCCTTGTTCTCAGATCTAGCTCAGTTAGGGATCAGAGAACACCACACAGGCTGTACAACGACTCCCATCCGAGATAAGGTTCTAGGGCTAGAGAGAATTGCCATACAAGTTCTTCCCTGAATCCTGGGCAGTCAAAAGGCTAAAAGTAACTACAAAGAAAAATACAAAGGGTGGGGTGCGACAGGTGTCGCGTGAAGCTGATGTCCTGGGACAGACTGGAACCTGGATTCCAAGCCATGGGGCACAGCAAGAGATCTGCGCATAGGAATAAATACGCACAGCTCAGTGGGCGTGCGCCTGGCGTGTACGGGGCCCACCAAGAGTATGGATCAAGGCCTCCATGCCTTGCTGCCTCTGGAGCCCAGTTGCTTTTCTTGGTTTGGAAGTAAACTTATTTCTTACAGCAGCATGATCATTTGTAACAGCGAACAAACAGGTTCGATGTGGGATCCAGTGATCCTCTCTCACGGGGGTTTGTCACCTTCTGTCCCCATCAGTGGCACTGGGGCTCTCTACCGAGCAGCGTTTGCCAGAGCCTATGAGCCTGTGGCTCCAGAGGACCTCTATGCATGCAGCTTTTTCTCAAAGGTCCTCCACATTAAATAAAAGTGAGCTTCTACAATTTCTGTCCCACTGCACTCTGAGACATTGGAGGTATATTCAAGCCCCCTTTGTCTTAGGAATTTTGAGATCAATTAATTTGCATTTAAAATTAGCATTCAGGGACCCAAAATAGACTCAAAAGAAGTGATCAAGATGATTATAAATGCTTTGATTTCCTAGGCGAATCAGAGTTCAGAACAAAGGGGCTTCCTCTAACAGCTTCTTTTTACTTGTGACATCTGAAGTGCTGATTTGCTGTGGGGATTTTGCCTGGGCCAGGGAGTGGACGTTTTAAGTGACTGTTCAAAAAAGTTGGGGACATAGCTCAGCAGCACAAGCACAAGTGCTGCAAGGTCCTGAGTTTGACTCCTGGAACCAAAACCAAAGCAAAACAAAAAAACAAGCCAGGCATTGTGGATGGCGGACCATGGTATCTCGCGAGAGTGGGCTAGAGGCAGGTGTGCACCCTGCGCCCGCCCACAAGCCTTTCTCTGGCATGGCCCTTGGTGGGTCTTTCTTTGCCTGGCTTCCTCCTGGATTCAACAGAAGACCTGACCCACAGTCAACCTACTTCTAATCCTGGCATCAGCTCAGTTCCTTTTATTTCCACTTGGAGTCCTGCCAGCTCTGTTAACTATGAATACACACTGCAGAGGCATTTCCTGTTCCAGGTGGTTTACAGCAGAAAGCCAGCAGGCGTGGGCCGAAGGTAGGTGGGGTGAAATTCTTCAGGAACTGCTCCCAGCAAATGTGCGAGTAATTCAGAGTCACACTGGGTTGACTTCCAAAGCACCCAGCCCTAAATGGAAACAAGGCCTGCTGCAACTAACTGTAAAAACGTAAGGAGCATAGAGCTCTGTTGGGAGTGCACTTGTCCATGTTCCAGGCCTGGGAATACTAGAATTAAGATTTTTGGATAAGATAAGAGGACCAAGTCTGGTTCCAAGCTCCCATAGAAGTACGTTGCTTCTGGGGAATTCGAGTTCCGAGACATTTAAACCAATCCCCCTGGGAAAGAGTTGTGTTTTCTGCGGCAACAGTGGGAAGCCTCAGCATATGTTCTCTAGTGAAAAATCTTCTCTACCGCTATCTTGCCCTGATGGGACACCGTGCAGCAATTCTACAAAGCTTGTGGCACACACAGGCACGGTGAGGGCTAAGCTCTCGGGGTGCTACCATTGCTCCCCTGTGTGGTGACAAGCAGTCCTTTGGAGCACCTCTGGGGGTAGGAGGGAGCTGATCTCTAAAGCACAGCATGGCCCAGTGGTCAGGAGTCACCACAGTGGCTATTATTGTTCTTATTAGCATATGTGGTGCTTAGGCTTTCAAAGAGGCAATCAGTAAGAGCTAGCTGTCTGAGGCAGCATCCAACAGCATTATCTGCTGATCCTAAGGAGAGTGGGTTCTAGTGACAAGTTCCTTTTCACCGGAGAATTGAGGTGAAGACTTGATGCCACTCTTGCCACAGAGAAGCAGAGAGAAAGAATACCTTTCCTTTTGCTTCCAGGCCTCTACTGCAGGACTGGGATCAGGCTGAGGAATCGTACTAGGAAGACTCACAACCCAGGCTGGAAGCCGGGGGTCTTATCTGCAGGGGCATCTGCTGGTGCTGTACAGTGGAACCCCCAGTAAGTTGGTCTCAGAACGGGGCCAGCACTCAGGCTAACCAGATAGGGATTTTTAAAAAATAAGACAACAGGGAAAGGTAGCTTCAGGCTCCCAGGGAGGCCTAGTGCACCCAGGGACTGGAAATGCCATGCATGTCCCCAGTGGACCAGGTACAAAAGCTAACATTTGGGGTGACTCTGGGTGACGGGACTTCTGATGTGAAGGCTGATGAAGTGAACCCTATTTCCTGGACAGAAAAAGAAGGGGCGGGTTCTGTGAGAATCTAGTAAAAAGACCACCACTCCAAGGAGGCTGCCATGTGCGGCACAAGGTCGTTTCAGATCGCATTTATGAGCACTGTTGTGTTGGTAGAATAGTAGCTAGGATAGAGAAAGAGATCTCCTTCCCTCTCTCTCTCCCTCCCTCCCTCTTCCATCTCACATGGCACCTTGCAACACAGGCTGAGTGATTACAATGCAAAGGAAGTACAGGAGTAGGGGCACTGCTGGTAGATCAGCCCTCTTAGCCAGGTCAGAACCAGGGATAGGGCTTGGCAAATGGACACAGGGTGCAGCATTTCCATCCCAGTGAACCAAGAAAGAGGTAACCTCTGGGTACTTCTATCTTCTTTAGCCTGCATAATGAATATTCATGAGTTTGACTCAATGCTTCAACCTCCCTGGTGCTGGGATCCTAGGCTGAGCCTGTGGGGTCAGGAGCAACACTGGAACTTGAGCCTACAGTACCTGCAGGGTCTTCTCTAGCTGGGAAGAGGTTTTGCTGGGTGATTCTCTCACCGCACTCTAACCATGGCTCTACCATGGAACCTAATTCCACAGAGGGATCTAGGTGTTTGAGCATAAAGCCAGAGGGGTTAGCAGAAATTTGGGGTGCACAGAACTTAGTGAAAATCAGCATTGGTCTGCATTTTTTTTTTTTTTTTTTTTTTTTTTTTTTTNTTGTCTTTTTGAGACACGGTCTCACTATGCAGCTCAGGCTGGCCTTGAGCACTCTTTGTAGCCTAGGCTGGTCTTGAACTGGCAACCATCCTCCTGCCTCAGCCTCCCGAGTGCTGGGATTACAGGTACGCACCACCACACCTGGATTATATTTCTGTTTGATTTGAGGCGGTTGCTCTTTTTCTAGCAAAGAGTCACCCCTGATGTCATTGAAAACATGCAGGGGGTCCATGAAGCTTGGGCAAAGGACTGCCACTGCATTGGTTAAAGTTGCACTGGGTCTTCCAGGGTGATTTTGAGAAACTCATGCTACCCCAGTGCTCACGGCTTTTTATACTTTCCCATCATCCTCTTTCCTGTTCATTGCTGGTGGCTCTGATGGTTTGTGCCCTGTGCCTCAAACCCTTTGAAGGTGGCCACACTTAGCCACAGGGGACAATGCTGTTCGGCCATTCTGAGCACTATGTCACTACAATGGAAGCACAATATAAAACTGAGTTGACCTGGGAGAAAAATGGTGAACAGAAATCATCTAGCTTCATTATAAAAGCCAACTGTCAAACAGCAATTGTAAATCGAATCATTTTTGTTTTACCCAGAAAACTGTGAGCAGGTTTATCTTCTACCACGCGAATCCTCCGAGCTCCGGCAGGAATAACAGCAGCTTCGATGTAACCTGCAGCAACAGATGACATATAGGTAAACCACACCCCAGCCTGGACTGGAGGCCCACAAGGCCCTCCCCTTCCCCAGGTTCCCTTCTCACACCAGCTGTGGTAGGTTCAGAGACTGCAGATTGGCAGGGCTCTGCAAATCCAATTAGCCAACTAATGTGGAGTGCTTTCTCCCATGGCCAGGAATTCTTGGGCCCCCATTTTCCGGAGAGCACCACTTGCATGTGTTCTAAATTGAATTAAGACCACCCTCCTTCCCTGGAATTTATAAGTGGAAATCCTCACCCCCAGTACCTGGATGTGATCTCATTTGGAACTAGCACTACCGCAGATGAATCTAGTTAAGATGAGATCATACTGGAGCAGGAGGGGCCCTTAATCCAATAGGACAAATGGCCTTTTAAAAAGGGGAAATTTGAACACAGACATGTACGCAGGAGAACCCAGGAGAACCTGACAGCGAAGACTGCAGTGCTACTTTTACTAAGCCAAGAAACGCCAAGCATCCCCAGCAAACCACTGCAAGGCAGGAAAGAGAGAAGCAGGGAACAGATTCGCCCTTGCAGCCTCAGAGTGAGCCAGCCCTGTGGACACCACCACATTCCCAGCCTCCACCATGGCAAGACAAGAGGTTTCTGTTGTTGATGCCACCCAGGTTGTGGCCCTTTGCCACGGCATTCCTGGAAAACAAACACAGCCTGGCCTCCTTCAGGAATGGTGCCTCCCAGGTGCTTGGGCGAGGAGTTCCCAGGTCGCGTTCATCCGCTGGAGGTTCCTTCACTCTTGTAGTTTGACTTTTTTCCAGAGATCTATAGGATGATAGCAAAAGCCGAGCAACTTGCCCTATGACCAAACTATTGCCTTAACTTGCTGTGCACCACTTCTGGTTCATCTTCAGGTGTTGCTGTGACTCTCATAGTGTATACCGCTGCCTGCTTCCTTCATTGCTTCCAAGTAGAGGGGGAGCTGCCCATGAGCTGGCAGTGCATGGTGCCCAGGGCCTAACTATGTAGAGATTATGGAAATACCTACTTTAAAGGGTTTATTTCTCTAATAAAAACATCCATGAAAATAGTAGACACTTCAAATAACACTTGACCTCTACCATCACACTAAGAAAATCACTCTTCAGAAAGTCGCATATATATGAAATAATAATATCCTTTGAAATGCTACCAGCTCACACCCCATCTCAGCTGTGTCACTACAGTTCAAGTGCTCTGCGGTCTTCATAGTGCCTGGGACAAAAACAATACAATCACCTCAGAAGTGGCACAAGAGCACGGCGTCAAGTACAGTGCTGCTTCATAAGGTAAGCTCTTAGCACTCACGGTAAGAGAGAGCTCTTAGTCTGACAGGTGACACCGGTCACATTCTCCCAGCAAACATCTCAATGAGAAGCATTGCTATGAATGTTAAATATCACTGGAGAGAATATACACCCTTGTTTGGTTTTGCATGACAATAAGAGTGATTATTTTGCATTTGAATATAATGTGGTCTTACATTATTTATATGGGAATATAGAATGTATAACATTTCATGTGTAACACTGTCCATAGTATAATCATATTAATATGTATTGGTTACCACATTAAGAGTTTTTTTAGGGGGAGGCTGTAAACAGGAGAATCACTACAAGTCTGATCTAGTAGTGAGACTCTGAACACCCAGTAGGCCCTTCCCTAAAAAATAAAATAAAATTTTAACCCCCCCAAAAAAACTCCTTCTCAAAATTTGGGTCTGGGGAGATGGTTTAGTAGATAAGTGCTTGCCTGGCAAGCGCAAGGGCTGAGTTCAATCCCTGGTTCTGCCAAAAAAAAAAAGTTTCATCAGGAATGCAGATTAAGTTTCATCATAGTTTTCCTCCACCTCTAAGTGCATGATTAGTTTTTCTCTTGCTTTAAGTACAATTATGTTTTCTAATAAGTATATTTTCTAATATCAAAACAACTTCATAGCACTAGAATAAATCTTACTTGGTCATTGTATATTATTTCTAGTATGATGTTGAATTGCTTCTGTTATATTTTGAATATTAATTACTTTATAACTTTTACAGTATCATTTGTAAGAATGGCCTGCAATCACTTTGTGTGTGTGTGTGAGTTGCACTGGGTTTTGGTATTACTATTATTCTTGCTTTAGTAAAAGTATATCTGTACTTCCTTAGTAATTTGTATTGATTTTCTATTTTCTGTAGAGTACACTGGGGAATTAAGTTTTTCCACTTGCTTCAAGCTAGTTTTAAATTCTAGTTTAAAGTACAAACTTATTTACAGTTAATTTCCTCTACACTTGATTTCCCTTTTACTTATTTCCTGCCCACTCTTTTGTCCATAGATAGCAAGTAGCAGAGATGTGTACTATTGAGTTCATTTATCTTTTGCTAAGGCAATTTCCACAATTGCTCTAGTCCTGGCTCTAATGATGAATTTAGGGCCGGGGAGATGGCTCAGTGGAATAAGCACTTCCCCGGCAAGCGCAAGGGTCTGAGTTCAA
>NDGN011558103.1:12691-22915 GCA_002564285.1 Tympanoctomys barrerae | reverse complement strand
TTCTTTCTTTCTTTCTTTCTTTCTTTCTTTCTTTCTTTCTTTCTTTCCTTTTTCTTTCTTTCTGCCCCCCTCTCTCTCTGTCTCTCTCTCTACTTCCCTTCCCACTTCCTTTTTTCCTTCCATTTTTTTCATTAATGATTAGTCAACATTTATTCACCCCCCCAAAAGATATCATTTTTATTGAATTTAAAAGTTGGAATTTATTGTTATTATGTGATAGATATTTGGTATGAATTATACATACAAAGATATTTTTAAAGACACAGGATTAGTCTTCAGTTGTACTTGGTGGGCCAGCTGGGAATGTAAATGCCATTGGTAACATTCCAAATAGCATACAGAGATTAGCATTGGGAGAGGTCTCTTTCTTTGTAATTTGAGGACACTGAGCCGTGTGTTTGAGCAGGTGTCTCTGAAGTATCTCTGCCTTCAGAGGAAGAAATGACAGTAGTAAATGCCCTGAGAGGGCTTCAGATCATAATTGAGGTCCTTCCATTTCTGAGGGATGGCACTCAACCCCACCAAGAACAGCTCTATAGGAAGCTATTGCACACAATCTTCAGACCTGAGCTGTATTTATTCCTGAAGGATAGTGACTCATCAGTGAGGAAGATCTTACTACATTGGATTTTTGTGACAAAAAGGTTTCGCCTCCTGAGGAGATACTTTATTTCATTATAACATAATAGCAAACTGTAGCATGTTATATATCAATATGCAGCAAATATGTTTATATTTGTGCTGTCAGTGGAAGTTGCTTGAAGGAAATACTTGAGGTTTGACTAATGTAGGATTTTAGTGCAAAGACTGTGAACTTGGCGCCATTGTGAACTATGTTTTACCTTGCCTCAGCCATCCATCCAGGAGAAAAATGAGTCCACAGAGGACTTTCCAACTACTGTAGGCAATGTAAATCATGATGTAAAGTAGCACTCTTTTCTTTCTTTGTATGTATACTGTAGCCATAACTGTTTCCCCTAGAGTTCCTCTTACAGACAGCTAATTAGCCCAGAGAGAAAATACAGAATGGAAACCTATGAGTTGGACTCCAGAAACATTTCTGTCTTGAGCATACTAAGCCCTAATGTTATCTTTGGGATCTTTTAATCTATTTACAGTTTCCTCTTTGCTTGTAGTTCATCTGTAGGCCCAATGGAAAGTCACTCTCAAAGCATCCAAAGGAAGAAAATACATCAGAGCCACACAACTGCACAGGAATCTAACAGTGGCTACAAAGGGTCAGAAGCCCTGTTCTTTATTTATAATGGGAACAGAGCTCCAAGGACCTCTAAGTGAGGAAAAACAGCAACATGAAACAGAAGAACCACAGGAAAAACTAAGAAAATCAAACCCAGATGTAATGGTGTTAACTCAGAAAGCAGACAAGAACTTTAAACAACATTAAATGAACAGTGCAATCAGATATTCAAGACAGTATTGTATTTGACTATAAGGAAGAACCACCCAAGTATAAGAAAGAGTTCACTGTTTATGCCATCTAGGGGCACCTTGAACTACAAAAGCAGAGTCGACTAGAAACTCAAAGCTTGAATGCCTGGCCCTTTGTGGAGTTTGCCAAAGCCAGGTTGACCAGGCAGAAGAGTTCCTGTTTAATGCAGCTTACCTGGGATCAAGGGAAGGTAGGGTTATAAATAATAGCTAGGAAAGAAAAACCTAAACATGACCCTTGCAGGTAGTGACATGTGCTATGGAAAATACAATATGGTTGTGGTGCAAAGGGGCTGAGGGTAGTCAGACTCAGACTGTGGGAATAAAAAGCAGAGATTATGGTTGTGATTGGGCAAGGTAAGGTGGAGAACACGGCATTGCACAACAGAGCCGAGAGCTGAGTACGTTGTGCCAAACAGGACCATTCCTAGAGAGAATGACCACAAGCTCATCAAGCGACAAAGGCATATTCACCCAACATACATTATGGCCACGTCTGCATGAGGCAGGTTATGCCTTCCCCAAATTTTTCTAACAATCTCTGCCATCACAGGTTGCTCTCATGATGTGATTTTTTACAGTATTTCCAACAAAAGGTAGAATCTGTTTCTCTCCCCTTTCCTCTTGTGTTCGGTTCCAGCCACAGGAGAGGTAACACCGTGCCATGTGAACTTGGAACTCTGGACCCTCACTCCTCAGGGCAGTCTCCTCCCCCTGCCTGTGTCCCTGCACCCCCACCAAGACTGCAGACAGTGATAAGCTGACATTTCAGGTGCCAGGCAAGCCGTGGGGTGGATGAGTGGATAGCACCTAAATAATCTTTCAGCTTAGTCTTTTCCCTCACTCAGTCTGGGGATTAAAAGTCCATACAACACTCTTTTGTTTCCTGAACTGTTCCCTGTTCTGTGATTTTGATGCTGACCAAATAATGCCAATAGTTGCTAAACCTCGAAAAGTGTACTTCTGTGATGATGTTTTTCCTCCTAAGATTAACTAAGAGCTTTTACTCAGGTCATTGCCTTTTTAATAAAATATTTTACTGCCCAAGCAACATGTAACTTTACCTGTTGCCTGGGACACATGGTTTATGTTTTGTAATTCCATGAATTTAATAGAGCTTTTCCAAGCTGCCTGACTTCAAAACATGGTGAGTTTAATACTCTTTTTGCTGTAAGTTTCAACAGGAAATAAACAAAGTAAATACTACCATGCTAACTGGAAGAACTTGAAAATGCACTGTTAATTTTTTTTTTTAATGTAATCTTTTGCCAAACTGGAAAATATGTGAGGCTGTTTGGAAGCCTGGCCTCAATTTCTCTCTTGATCTCACCTGACACAGAATGTTCCTGGCTGGCTAAGAATGCTCTCCCTCCCCACCCTAGTACCTAAAACATGTCTTCTGTGTTGTATGTACTGCTGCCTGCTGCCTGCTGCCTGGGGGAAAGGGGACACATACACACAGTGCTCTGCGAGAGAGGAGGCTCCAAGCCGGGTTTCTGGTCTACTCATGTACTGGCACCTTCTTTGGGCAGCTGCTCTGAGAGCTGACTCAGACTGCCTTTCTGCTCCTGAACTGTTAATGACCCCACGAATCCTGACAGATTACATCAAATTATACATGCACCAGCCCCTGTAGCTAAATGTAATGGCAGCTTGGAACTGGATTTGCACCACAGACTGAAAACCACGTAGTTATGTTACCAGAGTACTTATTGAGCTCCAGTCTCTGGGCCTGAGGCTACACCTACATCCAAGAGGCCCCAGGAGGAAAGTCTAATTCAGAAAATCGTTAGCTTATCATTTTGTTTAGACTAAACTCAGCAAGTTTCATCTGGACTGCTCCCTCCAGGGGGCTATAAGACACAGGTAATATACTGCATCCCAGGCCTTCTGAGGAGGCCTAATAGCTGACAGGAAATTCCCACTGAGGTTGGGAGTGTGATTGGAGCAAGAGAAGGGTGAACAGAAAACTTTTGAGGTGCTTTTATGTGGGAAAGAAACAAGCAAAATGATAGAATGGGGCTACAATGTAAATACATATGGAGAAAAGGGAGTGACATTTTTAAGAACCTGGTATTTACATTTTAGGCATATTCTGTATTCTGAGATGCGGTCTGTGCTTTGTTCCTTCATATTCTGTCCTTTTTGTAATGGAAGTAAACTCCAAATTAAAATATTAGCCTACAATCTAAAACCTAAAGTACTTCCATTATTCATAATCTTTACAGTGACAGAGTGAATGTCAGTCCTTCCATGGAGTCTAGAGTCTGTGGTCCTGCTCCTATCTTCTAATCTTTCTTTCCTCCCCCTTGGTTTAGACTTTCTAGATTTCTAGCATCAGCCCTTATCCAGGACACCTCTCCCCCCTTTTTTCCCTCCCCCTTATTTGAAAAAAATTGTAATTTTTCTGCTTACAAAAGTAATTCATATGTGTTTGTTGGTATTAATATGGAAAATACAGATACACTCAAAGTAGAAAATAAAAGCTTGCCATATCCTCACCACCAGGAAATAAACACTACTGTGTGTGTGTGTGTGTGTGTTGGTGTTTGTGTTTATAAAGTAGCTTTATAATGCACAGATAATGCTTTGTAAGGTAGCTTTTTCCTTTTTTCTGTGAAAACCACCATTCTGGATCACTAAATGTATTGCAGAGTTTGAAGACTGGGCCAGTGCTGTATGAACCATAATTTAGTAAACTAATTCCTTATGTGAATACATTGGCATTTCTTCTAAATGTTTTGCCTTTATAAATGAGGCTATGATGAGTGCCCTTGTAAATATACCTTGGTGCACACTCATAATTACTTACACAAGAAGCATTCCTAAGAGTCAAATAACTGGTTTATAAGCTATGCAGCAAATGGAATCACTGATGCATCTCTACTCAGTATGCGTTGGGAAAGTTGTACTAATTAAGACCTAACCCATTTCAAAAGTACCTGTTTCTTTGATTCCCTCTCCTCCCAAATATATAGCTTATTCATGCTGTTTAATCTTTTTAAATTGGAAAGGAAGAGAATGGCATTGTTTAATTGGCAATTTTATGATTCCTATGAATGATGCATATTTTAGATACTGATTTGAATTGCTTTTTCACTTATTTTGCCCCTTTTCCTACTGAAGTTGGTGTTTTTATATTTTATTTTGTTGGGATTCTTGCATGTGGAAAATATTAGCATTCCAGAAAGATGAAAGGTGATGGAGGCATTATTCAAAGTTCAGGAAATAGGAGTTGTCATAGGGTTGAAAAGGAATGGAAAGAAAGTTTCATTGTGGACATGCTAAAGTTTTGGCACCATGGGCCTCCCATTGAAGAAGGTACCTTTCCAGTTCTGAACTCAGTTAAGAGGTCTGGGATGCAGATAAATTTGTTCATATTGTTTAAGTGAAGAAAAAAGAATGGAAGGCAGATTTCAATGAGATGAAGAGGAGTGTTAGAAAATGACCATTGAGAATCATAGGCATGTTTCCAAATGTAGATGATAGATTATAACAATCCTGTGACCCCAGGTAGGGCTAACCTGCACAGAGAATCCAGCTTACTGTTTGGTTTTGTGGTCTTGGCTTCAGGACCCTACAATACAGACTACAGTGAGTGGTAAAGGCTATAGTATCAGTGTGACTTGGGATAGCATCTGTCTTTTTATTTCATGATCTTTCATAAGTTTACTCAAAGCAGCTCTTCAGCTTCTGGTTTCCACTCACCAGGCTGATGTGCCTGCTTTTATAGCCCATGGGATTTAAAAGTTAGTGGCAAGCTGGGTGTGGTGATGCCATCTTGGGAGGCCCAAACACGAGGAGAGGGAGTTCGAGGACAGCCTGAGCATTTTGTGACTCAGTGAGACCCTGTCTCAAAATAAAGAATAAAATGGTCTGGGAATGTAGTTCAGTGCTAAAGATTCTGAGTTCAACTCCCAGTATTAAAAAAAAAAAAAGAAAGAAAGAAAGAAAGAAAGAAAAGAAAAAAGAAAGAAAGAAAAAGAAAAAGAAGAGAGAAGAGAAAAAAAGAATGAGAGAAGTTAGTGCTTCTGAGAAATTAATGCTCTAAACTGTCTTCAAAGCCTGAATTTAGAAGCAGAATAAAAGAGATGTCTCCTTGGAAGTCAACTTTTTCTTGGCTTTTCAGGTAAATATGACACCATTAGGGACCACGCTGGTGGGATAGTGGTGAGACAGAAAACTAGGATGACAAATAAATGCCAGGATGCAATAAACATTTCTCCTTTGTATTATGGCCGTGTTCAACAGAAATATCTTGAGCCCTTGATAAAACAACAGGGGACCTGGTAGATAGCTCAGTAGAATAAGCACTTGCCTGGCAAGCACAGGGTCCTGAGTTCAATCTCCAGTACCGCAAAACAAACAAACAAAAACTACAGAGGCAGAATGTTTGTGTGAGGTGAGAAATAATTACAAAAGAAAGAAGTCTAAATAAACCCCCTGGCTTTATTTACTCTTAGTCAACTTAAAAATCACTGATTTTGAAGGTCACACAGATGGGAAATACATTATTGTTTCCCACTGCCTCTGACCAGGAAGTTATGATAATAGCTTCCTGTGTTACCTCTGCAGGGCCTGAGGGTCACTTTTGCTGACTCATCCTTTGAGCCTGCAGAAATTTGATAGGTGACTAACACGAAATAAAAGGCTTGCCTTCTCTGTCTTCATATTGTCTCTGTTCCCTTTGCTGTCTTAATGCTTGGGTCAGGTTGCATTCAGCTTTGCACATAGGCATGTTGACTGTTTAAAATGTTTAGTCCAAGACTATAGGTCAGGGTTTACTTAGCCTGCTGCATACTGGAGCATGTACATGTTTTCTTTATTTCTCTTTCTCCTTTTTTCTCACCCCACCCTTGTCCTTCTTGGAAAGCCATAAAAACCCAACTACTTAAAGTCTTTTGGCCTATCATGGGGCCCAGACCTAAAAGGCCAGGATATGTTGTGCACCTAAACAAAAATTCAATGTCCACTAAGACAAATTGACCATGTCTAGAGTGAACCAAGTCCTTCAGAAGAAAAAAATGCCTTTGAACTGTGCTCCTGACCAATGGGAATTATTGGTGGTTAGCTCAGCCTAGGAAACGACTAAAATCCTGCCTCTCTTTTTGTTCTGTAAGCTGGAACTTGGTCACTCTCTTGACCAGTTGCTGATTCTTTTCAGCTGAGGCCCTAGTGCAACTGAAGTCGCCCCCCCATAAAGCCTTGCCTGTTCAGGAGAGCGTGTGCTTGCAATAGTTGACCCAGTATCGTTTCTAGCATAGGATATCAGATACAACAATTCTATAGTTGATGATGGTAGATGAAGGTGAACTAAACATAAAATACTAACCGTGTGCTAAAGAGTGATGGACACTCTGAATTAGCAAAATTCCCATCTCTGTACCTCTGAGGAGGAATTAAACTGTACAAGAAAGTGAAAAATATGGAAACTTGAAAAGGAAGTAATTTGACAAGAAAGCAAAGCAAAGCATAGAGCACAAAATCTGTGTGAAGATCATTGAATGACTTACATTGTGTAAGAATAGCTTGAAAGTAGTCAAAGTATCATCTATTCCCAATGGTAGAGTTTGCCAGTAGCTGGCAATTTGTATTTGGCCAACCAGCAGCAGGTTTGTGCAAACTGAAACCCACGCCATATAAGCTTGCAGTTAGATGGACTCAGCAGGCCCAAGGAGGGCTGCCTGTGCCTGTCCTGGGGAATTTAGCGCTTCGGCTCTTTCCAGTGACCTCTCCAGTTCCTAAACTCCACATCACAGCCTTTGAAAAGAAAAAGAATGACATGTTTCAGGGAAATTAGCAGGATGATCAGAAGACATCTCAATTAGTGGGGTGTGTTTATTCACTTCCTTACATAGTTCCACTGAAAGTAAAAGACAAAAGCTTTCACACTAGGTTGGTGGAAAGAAATCAGACTTGAAGCCATGTCCAACAAAGCAGCTGATAAAACCCCAAAATTCATGAAGTCTGTCTGTTAAGATTAATGAAATAAAAAAACGGGGTAATCTGCCAAAGTGATTTTTGTTTTCTATTTTTCCCTGAAGACAGTGCTGCACAACATTGCTGTCACGTACACTGAGTGATGGGATCTTGCGAACTTGCGAACTCTGGCCCTTTATTTCAAAGGAGAGAGAACGGCAGAGTGGGGTAGAAACAGAGGTGAAGGAGTAGATGAAGGATTGGACCCCAGGCCCCCTACTTCTGACCCAACTGTTCTTTCTTCTGAGTCTAGCTCTTTCCATATATATGGAATATTCTTTATCAGTAGCATTGGCTCAATCCCTACCATATTTGTAATTGTTTTCTATTTGATGCCCTTGTTCATTTTGTCTTCCACTGTTCTGCTTTCTTTGGTTGATTTGAGAATGTTTTAAAAATTCCATTTTCTCTTCTGGCTTAATGTATCAGTTGTATGCCTCCACATTTTCAATGGTTGTTCTAGACTTTGCAGTATACATTTACAACGAATCCCAAGCCAATTTATAAACAATAATTCATCAATTTCATAAGTGTTGCAGATACCTCACAATACAGCATTTCCTGTTTCTCTTTCCTATCTCTTTCAATGGTGCTGGCATTAATTTCACTCACCAGTAAGCTGTAACTTCCATTACATTGTTGCTATCATTAAAATTAATAAATTGAGCCTACTTTTAATGTATCCCTTCCAAAATATTCTTCTTCTCTTTATAAAGATCCAAGTTTCTGGCCTATATCATCTCTCTTTCTGAAGAATTTTTTAAATATATTTTGTTGTAAGGTAAGCCAACTGGCAAGCTATTCCCTCAATTTTTGTTAGTTTGAGAAAGTATCTTTCACTCTGAAAGATTTCTGATTTTCTTTTCTTTTCTTACCACTCTGAGCCTTCTACAGTTGCATTTAGTGTTCCTACCTATAACAGGTTTCTGCTCCAGTCTGCTGTTCTCTGTGTCCTCCTGTCTTTCCAGTTTTGGAGGTACTGTCTTTCCCTGTGACTTCAATTCTCTGATGGGTCTAAGCATAATTGTTAAATTCCAATTTGTTCAGCTTCTTTTTTCATGTGTAAGGTAAGAGTGACAACTTTCAGGTTCCTTAACATGTCAGATCAAAAATATGAAAATTCTTTATTTTACCCATGAAATTAACCATATGTATTAAATAACTTATGGGTTAATTTGATAATGGTCCTCACATCCATTCTTAGTCCTTGTTACTTAAAATGGACTTCTTCAGAAATAACCAATTGAAGTTTCCCTCTGCTAAAGTCTTCATTGCCCCAGCGATCTTGGAGGCGCAGATTCCTACTGCAAACTCGATCATTCATCTTCACTTGAATCTTTTACCTTTTCACTGGATGAATGGACAGACAAGGGAAAGGGTCCATTTCTGTGTCTCACACAGCCATGAGTGGCCATGCAGCTGAACTTCGGTCAATTGGTACCCAGTGAACTGCATCCAGGTCCTGATTCTTCACCTATCCTGTGGTCTCTCTACTCCAGCATCCTACTTGAATCCAGCCCAAATCCCTTTCCTCCATTTCATGTATTCTCTCCATCCCTGGATGCCTGGCCCATTATCTTTTCTTACCTAGACTGCTACAGCTGCCTTCTGTTCTTAGTGGGTAAGGCTAAATGCACACACATGTTTTGGAGGCAGAGAGAGAGAGGCAAATCAAATCTGCATAGATTGATTCCAGAGAGATACTGTACTGACATTGTATGTAACTATGGACTTCTTTTTTGACTCAGTTTCTTTCTTTGTGCTTTTTCTTGCAAGGTTGCTATTTTGTGTGTTCTCTTAAGCATGAGGCTTAAGATTTGTAATTCCTCTAGGTAAATTTTGGATGTATTATCATGTAATAATTTCTTTGATATAAACATAAATATAAATGAATCTTGTTTCCCATCTTCTAGGAGTTCACAAATTCAACACTACAGAGAATAAAAGATGTATACATTGACAACATATGGGGTAGGGAGATTATAGTAAGTTACATTTTAAAAGCTCTAAGGAGGGCCAGGAAGATAGCTCAGTAGAATAAGAGTTTACCTGGCATGCACCAGGGCCTAAGTTCAATCCCCAGTTCCGCAANAAAAAAAAAAAAAAAAAAATTAAAAAAAATAAATAATCTCTAAGGAAATAAAAATGTAGATGCTGCTATAATTGGTTATTCTACATGTGTGGATTTGATAGATTGTGGATAGAAATTTTTCAAATAATTTCCTCTGTAATGAACATATACAAACTTGGTTTTTCATCATTATTTTCTAAATTATGCTCTTTAGGTATGGTCATTAGGTGTGGTAATGCACACCTGTAATCCCAGCAATCAGGAAGCTGAGCCAGGAGGATCATCCTGAGTTCAACCCCAGCCTGGACTACATAGTGAGTTCAAGTCCAGCCTGAATTACATGGCAAGACACTGTCTCAACAGATAAATATCTAGATAGATAGATAGATAGATAGATAGATAGATAGATAGATAGAATATAGCAGCTATTTACACAGCATGTGCATCTGTACTAGATGTTATAAGTACATTGGGGATGATTCATAGTAAGTAAGAGGATACACTATGCAAGTAGTACACCATTTTAAATAAGGGAGTTGGGTGGGTGCGGTGGTACATACCTGTAAGCCCAACTCTTTGGGAGGCTGAGGCAGGAGGATTGCTGTGATTTTGATGTCAGCCTAGAGTACATAACTGAATTCAAGGACAGCTTGCACTACATAACAAGACCATGTCTCGAAAGAAAGAAAGAAAGAAAGAAAGAAAGAAAGAAAGAAAGAAAGAAA
>NDGN011558103.1:0-12641 GCA_002564285.1 Tympanoctomys barrerae | reverse complement strand
AGAAAGAAAGAAAGAAAGAAAGAAAGAAAGAAAGAAAGAAAGAAAGAAAGAAAGAAAATTGAACAACCATAGATTTTCAGTACTTGCAGTGGGTCTTGGAAGAAAACCCCTAAAAACTGAGGAGACACTTATAAACCTGGCCCTAAATCAAAATCAATCAGGTTAGTTTTTTTAAAAGGTGATTTCAGTAGCAATAATTCCTTCTTTCTCTTCTTCCTCTCCCTTCCCTCCTTCCCCTTCTCCCTTCTCCCTTTCTTCTGGGAGCCAGTGTCTCCTCCTTATGAGTACCAGGAATCTATAAATTAGAATGAAATAGAGAAACTGGGACATAAAATATTGTTTCAGCAAATGATCATTTGGAACTAAATAAAAACTGGAAATCAATGATGTTAATAAGAAGCCTGGTTCAATACAGAAGGCAAAAGTTAAAAGCTAGGTCAGGGTGAAAGGTCATGGGCCACAAAATTCAAGGTCCAAGCCCAGATGACTTCTAGCTTCCAGGTGTCTATGAGGATAGTGTTGCCTTTAGTTGGGCAACACCAAGTAACAAAAGTGGTTTTGATGAGGTGACAACAGTCAAGCTGTGTTGACTATGGCAGTGCTTAGGCTGCTGGGGGGAGAAGGGCATCATTAGGCAATGGCTTTGGCATGGAAGTGGGACTTGGCCCAAGCAGGCTGCTCAGGAAAGTGCAGCTTTTGAAAAGCAATGGAAAGGAGAAGTCAGCACCGTGGGAGAGCAGACTCACTGGAAGCTCCAGGAGCTCAGGCACTGACACACGTGCTCTGCGTGGGCCCACTGAGAAAGCAAAGTGACAACAAGCCAGTGATTCCACCTCATGTGCTCTGCTGGACCCCTGGGAGGGCTGCACAGTCTGTTAGATGAGAAGCAGAAGAAGTGAACAGGCCAGGTCAGGAGAATATTTGCTCCTGTTGTGGGACAGCCTTGGGCCCTTGTTCTCTGCAGCTCCAGCTTCCTCTGAAGAATAGCTCACTCCCTGTGTTCTCTCATGGCAGGAGGACCCAGGACAGTAAGCAAGAGAACCAGGTTGGGCTAATGTCTTCTCTGGCTGTCACACCTGTCCAGAGCAGTCTCCTAAGGACAGATGAGGGTGGTGCTAATCGATTTCTGTTAAAGTCAAGGACAGAGTTCTCACCTTGCCTCTAAGGCCCACCAGCTTAGGTTCTGTTTCCTCTCTGACATACATCATCTTCTACCACTCCCCCTCCTCACACTATGCCAGTCATGCAGGCCTCTTCGAAGTTGTCACGTGTGCTATTTGTGTTCCTTCTTTTATCATGATTCTGTATTTCTAAGACAATCCATATTTTCAAACATCTTAAAATATAGTCAGGGACCAAAAATGCAAGAGAAGAAGAGAAAATTAATAAATTCCAGATATTTGTACATAAGATAAAGTAAGCTAAAGTAGAAAAGGAATAGGTTGTGTCATTTCTAATCAGTTCCTGAATAGACAAATAATTGATGTGAAAAAAAAATTTGATGTGGCTGTTGTTTATTCACCAAGATGTTGAGCAAACACTTGTTACTTGCTATCTCCTAAACACCAAAGGCTGAAGATTAAAAGAAAAATATAATCTCATTGATACATCAAGGAGATCATATCTTTTGATAGAGTTATTATATAATAAGTAAATGTGTATATTTTGGTTGTTTCTCAGAATCATGAACTGATTTATACACACACACACACACACACACACACACCAACAAAACAAAACAAACCAGAAATGACTAAAATAAACAACTCTGGGCTCTTCCCACATGTAGGAAAAAGAGGGCAGGGTAGCCCCCACTTCAGCCATTTCAGAAGAAGTCTTTTTGAACCCACCCCTAAGACAAAACCTTCAGTCAGCAGCCATGATGAGAGAGTTGCTTGCATTCTTGTGAAAGGTAACAGAAAGGGGATTCTTACTGAGTTTCCCATTAGCCTTTCTTTTCAGTCCTGCCCTCACCCCTTTTTCTGTAGGCCCTGATACCATTCACTGCATACCTCTGGGCAGTGCTTCATGCTGGCCTCCACTAGATTCCTGCTTTGCTTTGTGAATGCAGCAGTCACCACTCATCCTTAGCTTCCCAGAGTGTAGATTATTCCTGTGCTTGCTTCCTCTTCCATTGTCAGTGTCCTCAAAGTTCATATGACATTCTCCTTTCCTTCTTTCCCATTTCCCTTTTTCTCTCTCTCTGTTTTATTGGACTCTATCACCACTTTTGAGACATTTCAGATAGGAACAAAGAAAAAAAATCTATGTATTGGAGCCACTATACCACTCACACTGTTTAGAGTTCCCTAGAACAAAATCAATAAAACTTATATGTGTAATTAAGCCCGGCAATGTATCAGGTAGGCTTACAGGATCAGAGGTAGGAGAGTCTATAGGAAGCCCTTGGTCCTTGTCTTGGTCCAAGAAGTCTATATTTGTAATCCCAAAAATACGTTATTGGAATCCCACTAAGTTAATTCCAATCTACCAC
This sequence comes from Tympanoctomys barrerae, assembly GCA_002564285.1. NCBI lineage: Eukaryota > Metazoa > Chordata > Mammalia > Rodentia > Octodontidae > Tympanoctomys > Tympanoctomys barrerae. The sequence continues at coordinate 10,147 of NDGN011558103.1, read as the reverse complement.
TCCCAGTGCAACCCACAGCAAAAATAAAGACACTAAAGCATATTTATAATTATGGGAAGCTAATAATTCCAGCCCTAAGTCCAGCCACAAAGATGGCTTTCTGGAACAAAGAGGCCAACCCAAGGCCACATCCAGGTTTTATTCATTCATGGAGGAGGAGTGGCTTGAGGATGCATGACTGAGAATTGTGGAAAGTAGATGAGTTCTGTGAGCTGGGCTAGGTAGGTGGTCTGCATTTACCTCTGTAATATGCAGAGAGAAACATATGCAGAAAAAGTAATTTGCATGATACTATAGAGATAGTATCTAATGTTTTGGAGTCTGGTACTTCAGCTCTGATATGTAATCTTTCAAGCCTCAGGAAGTCATAGCCTCTATCTTAGGGCTTGATCCCAGCTGAAATCATGAAGTGCTGGATCTTCATCTTGTTTCAACCTGGATCATATTAAAGAGCAGCAGGTGTGGATTATCAGGGAAAAATGCATGTTATCTTTAAAGACAACCAACAGCAACTTGGCTAGGCCAATATGCATTGCTTAATGCCAATTGAAGGGATAAGGGAAAGTCCTAGCCAGGACTTGTTTTCTGTACATATCAATAGGAAATAGGATCAGGTTCAGCCAAAATGGAGATGATTGCTCTTCTCTCAAGGAGAGCTGCTCCACACGAGTCTACAGTGGCCATCTCCATGCTGGAGAGAAGGAGAACATGATGGCTGCTTAGCTCAAGAACAGGAAAGCAGTAGGGAAAATAGCTCTGTGGCATAAGCACCTGCCTGGCAAGTGCAAGGTCCTGAGTCAATCCCCGGTACTGCATAAATAAATAAATAAATAAATAAATAAATAAGGAAAGAAGCCTCAGAACAAGAGGGATCAAGGATTCAGCAGCAGCATAAAGCCAAAGGCCTGGAAGCTTCCTGGAGGGAAAAACTCCCAATTATTGTTGTGGGCCCAGAAAAACTGTGCAGATTGGAGCCAGAAGGCAGGGCTCCAGATCAACATAAAGGAGATGAACGGGGCAGGATACCTGATGAAACCACACACACTGAGAGGAGAGAGATGTTTGAACATCCTAACATTTTATACCTGTATCTATAGTAGTAGACACATTAAAATCCTTGGATGATGTCATATCATTATCATTCCTAAATATATGGGCTTCTTTGGAAATATTTTACTTATTATCAAAACAAGTGTTTGTCACAGCAAACACAGAACAAAGGTGCACATGTGACTGTAGAACAAAATTTATTTTAATAAAAAAAGTAAATTTAATTTTAATTTTAATAGATTTATTTTTATGTTGTCATGGAGAAGCAATCAGAGGGAGGCTGAAAAAACTTGAAATCCTGTGCTTGTTGACACTCCTTGCAGCTCAAGCAGGCATTGCCCCTACCCTCTCCTGTGACAAATGTCTTGATGTTGGTTCAGAAATGGCCTAGAGGGCCGAGGAGATGGCTCAGTAGAATAAGTGCTTGCCTGGCAAGCACAAGGGCCTGAGTTCAATCACCAGTTCTGAAAAAAAAAAAAAAGAAAGGAAAAGAAAAAGAAAAAAGAAAAGAAAAGAAAAATAATGGCCTAGAGTCTGTGTTCAAAATATTAAAGAGCAATTTCTGAATGCTTACTATGTTCTAGGCACTGTGTTAATATTTCTTATGCATATTATCTTAGGTAACCCCTACCAAGCCCTATGTAAATCATCCATCATTAGTATACAAATAGGACATTTATCTTCCCATTCCAGAAATGGATACAATGGGAAACAAAGTTGTCTGCCCAAGGAAGCTAAAGGGGGTTTACCCCAATTCTACTGGACATGGTGTCAGGGCCTTTGATGTAGTGCTCAGGCTGCTGACATGCCAGGTAGGTGTCTGTGGCACCTGAAGCAGCTGCTGCCTTTCTTCTAGCCCTGGTGTTCTGTGTGCCTGTCTCTTCTTGTGTCTACCACTCTAGCCCTCCCATGGCTCCTTTTTCTGTCCTCCCATCCCTTTAATATTTTTTGTGATGTTGCCCTGCTGGTTCCACAGATGCTCAGGCATGCTGGAATAGTCACCTGATGGCCTGGGCCCAACGAGATCAATCAAGATGCGTGCAGTGGCATACACTTGTAATCCCAGCACTCCAGAGAGGGAGGCTCAAGGCTGGGCTTCATGTGAGATCCTGTCTCTGAAAATCGAGGGGAAAAAAATGGGGGTCATTCTTGGTCAGATGCTGACTTCAACAAGAGCAGAGCAGTGTCTTTTGGAGCCCTATAGCACACTCAAATGAGCAACTGGTTTTTGCTTCATCTACATTTCTTGGCTGAAGTGTTGTGAAGTGCAAGTCAGACATTTCTCTTAGCATAGCTCTCTAGTGAAAATAGTCATTTTATGAGCTGGACTCAGCATGGTCCTCATTAAGAATGTTAAGAAGTGAGAGCTAGGACTGTAACTTTGCCACAGGTGTTTGCCTGGCATGCACAAGGGCCCAAGTTCCATCCCCAGTACTACAAGGGAAAAAAGCAAAAGGAAAAGAATGGTAACAACTATTAACATGACCCCCTATGGTAATGAGGACAATTGTATTTATTTACTATCATTGCACATGGAGGGTCCTATCAGTTCAATTATTATACCCTTTGTTTTAAACAGGCTTGCCAAATTAAGAGCAACCTTTATTTGTTTTAAATCATGCATCTTCTTACAGTGTAGAACTTGTAATTTGACGGGGCCACGGAGATAGCTCAGTGGCATAAGCCCCTGCCTGGCAAGCATAAGGACCTGAGTTCTATCCCTTGTACTGAAAAAAAAATCTTGTAATTTGAAGTTTGTTTTTCTTTCCTGATATGCATTTTTCTAATGTCTAGAGCAATTTTTAAATTAATTGTGTCATGTCTTCATATATATGTCTCTGGATCAGGAAATATTCAAACAGAGACATCTAGAAATGGATAGAAAATTGGATTCAATACTCACTACATTTCCTTCTGTTTCAGAGATACTATAATCTTTTTTGAGACAGGGTCTTGCTATGTAGCTCAGGTTAGCTTAGACTCATTATTTGGGCTGGCCTCAAACTTGCAGCAACTCTCTTGCCTCAGCTTCCCAAATGCAGAAATTCTGTAATCCTTACTGCATGAAAATCTCATTAAGTTGAAACCTGGTAATTTGTAATTTGTAATAATTATACTGGTCTCAAGTTGCAGCACACTTTTGAGCTAATGAAAAAGCTTACTAAGCAAGTAGTGCTGAAAACCAAATTGAGGCCAAACATTATAGATGCTCCATATAAATAATTTGTATGATAATTAAAATAAATCTTAGTGATAGTATCCAAGGGATCTTTTCATACTTAGCAACCTTGTATTAGCATAATTTTGATACTAAATATGCTTGATTTTTTACTAATTCCATCCTCCTTTGCTCCAATTAGCTTAAATTGATATGGTTTTACTCTACATAAGCATCTTAACTATATACACAGAAAGATGATTTTAATGAGCTTCCTTCTAATCAAGAAAACACAAAGTCACTAAGAATGGAAATTTTGATTTCTTAGTTGGCTGTTTTAAATCAGATTCTCTCCAGAGAACAGCATCTATAATTTCACTTGCTTTGTTATCTCCCCAAAAGCTCAACTTCTTTTGAACCACAAAGAATTTGTCTGATAGGAATGAAGTGATGGAAACATTGGGGAAAAGTGACATCTCTTAGAATCTGTGGCAGCAGTGAGAGTGAGTTCTTTCCTGTGTCAACAAGGGACACAAACCTTAGAGAAAGTCCTAGGGAGAGAGACTATGAAGTTCTATTTTGACTACCAATTGAAATTGTGCCGATGATATGATGAGTCTGAGGGGAAAACTTATATTGTGTATTTCCCAAAACAACAAATATCTTGAAAACACTAAGATTTCTTGCTTAGGTTAGACCATATCTTGGGTACTATACTTAGATTCCATATATATATATATATATATATATATATATATATATATGAATGAGAAAGTTGAACAAGTAGATCTAGGAGCTCTAGGTTAAGATGGAGGTTTAAAAAAAAACTCTGGAAACTATATTTCATGAGGAATAAAAAATAATGGAAATGAATTGGACCTAGTTTCTGAACTGGACAGGATTATAGGAAAATATGATTATTTTATATATTTAGAAGGTATGTAAGGAAATGATTCCTAAATTAAAAAAAAAAAAAGGAAAGGATTCCTTTTCACTAGGCATGGCAGTTTGCATCTGGTCCTTCTATATATATTTTCTTTGTTTTTCCTTCCAGCCAAACCCATTTCCAGTGATTATCAGACACTGAATTCTCTTGTTGGAGTTGTGTGTGGGAAAGTTAGAGGACAAGAACTCTTGCTCATCTCTGTGAAAGCTTGGAAGAAATTGAATAAATGGTTTGAGTGGTAGAATAGAAAGAAGAGTGACATTTTTTGAGAAAAAGGAGGAAAAAATACTCCAGATAAAGGGAATGAAATTAAGGTGGTCTGCCCCCGAGATTAGCAGCAGCTGGTCCCCATGCACAGGGATGCCTGAGTGTGTGTCAGTGGCCTACGCTCCTAAAACAACCACAAATGGGATGTGGAAATTGAAGGGGCTGTTGGACAATGTGGTTGTCCTTTCCGGGCTCTTGCTATCCTGTTCAAAGAATTAGACAGGACAACTTACAGATGTGAGAATTTAACAATTACTTAAGAAAAGAGAAAAAGAAGCACTGAAGGAGAAAAAGGGCTTTGAAGGAAAAAGAAAATACACCCACACAGAGTAGCTTCTGTAAGAACAAGAGGGCAGTGGTAGAGGAGTCAGTGGTCACTTTGTTTATATCTTCTTTCTCATAATAGATCCAGGCTGTCCATCTAAAACTTGTCTGATCTTGTTCTAGAAGAATTGAAGACAGCATTCTCTGATTGGTATCAGGTTTGGAAACTGTTTTTGTGTATGTCCTGAATTTCAGGGATTGATAGGTCTCCATGGCCGATTACCCAGCCGGTAATTTTTCATGTCCTAATATCCTGCCCCAGGGCCCTGAGCGTTTGGGTGCACTAAGCATGCATTCGTTAATAGAGGGTTCAGGAGCATTCCCTGAATCTTTGACTCTGCATGAGCTACTGGGACTTTTGATTGTCCTGGGGTGACAGGGAAGTGGCTGAAAACGTGATAATGACTGATATTGAGCATCACCACCAACATTGCCCAGAGAATGTTCAGATATGAATGTAAGGTGACTGAAAGAGATAACAATTTCTTGCAAAATATGAGGTATCATTTAAAAGTACAGTGAATATTTACATTAAAAAGATATCACAGTAAAGGGCACTTGGGACACAGCACTTAATATACTTTTGATCATACCTCACAAAGATATTTATTTATAAGAGAGAACTTCCAGAGGTGCTTCAGGAAGTGGTAAGGATGACAGGGAAGTAATGGAGGGTGGTTAATAGCAATGCATTTTTTATTGTAATACATTTTTAAAATTTAAACATTCATTATATATTTTAATCACACTATGTTTGCTTATATAACTCAAAGACACATAAAGGACTAATAAACAGTAAGTTATAGAAGGAGGACTTTAGTTAATGCAAGAAAGGAATTTGTAACTATCATGGAGATAGAATGGAATCTGTGAGCTCCCATCATCGGAAAGAAATTTGATAAACTCTGCTGAGGGCGTGTTAAGGGGAAGTCCCATGTTAAGTGTAGAAACTGGATTAAGTGATTTCTTGTACCATGTCCAGTTTCGGGATCCCAATGATATATAGAAATGCCACAGTGGCTCACGAGTGGGAGTGGGATTGCAGATTTAAGTAGCTTGTAAATATTTGCACAGGTACTTTTGAAAACAATCACTGAGCATTCTGAATCGTAACACTTTGCACTGATTAATAACTAAAGTTATTTATTTTACTCTGGCTCCAAAATGGGTGACTGAACTCATTTTCAAAGGGGGAGGGGGAAGTCGAGCTATGTCAGCTTTGATTGTTCTCAGGTAGGGGGAGATAGTTTCCCCTCATTTGATCTCTGAGGAATGTATTTTCTTTCACGGGAACTATAAGATGAAGCCAACTATTGAAAGAGGAGAAATGTGAGGTACACACTGAAAGTACAACTGGGGGGATTCGGAGCAAAGGGAAGAGATGATAAGGATTCAGAAGACGGAATGTTACAACTAGTGCTCCCAAGCCAGCATGAAAGTTTTATGACAGGATATGCTAGGGCTCCAAGTGTTGCTCTTGGCTGGCTTGTCCAGAGTCGCTCTGCTGTGTGTCAGCTGACATTGCCAGTATTTGCAAAAGCCAATTAAAGTGGCATTAGCACACACATGCACACTGAGCTGCTGCGGCAGCATGTCATGCCCAGTTCCTTTGGCAGGTATTCAAACCCAGATATAGTCTTTGAAAAGAATTATTTGGGTAAGCTTTCAGAGCAAAAATCTGTTATTTAATTTTAATTAGTTTTCACCTCATGGAAATGGTCAAGACATCCAATTCAGTTCAAATATGAAAGTATGGAAAGGAACTTTTCATTCTTTTTTTTGATATGTTCATAAAAATTATTTTTGACACTGAAGTGATTTGTTATGAAGAGCTATGTAGACAGAGGTTAAATACAAGGAAAGGAAAGAGGCAAAGGAAGAAATTACTCTGATTTAATGCTCTTAGGTATAAAGTATATCAAATAACTTATAACTTTATATCCTATAGTTAGGGATAATTGGAATTAAGAGTGACAAGAATTATTTTGTAACAATAGTGGACAAATACTTCTTTATCAATTATTTAAGACTTCTGATTTTGATTATGTGTCATCGCATGATCTGAACATACTTTCACACTGAGAAAATATGAAAAAATTGTTGCTTTTGTTGGACTAACTCTCCTACCAATAACAATGAATGATTGTGTTACATATTTAAAACAACAGTTTAAAGGCATCACAGATCACAGAAACTGGAAGGCCAAGTTCCTAGAAATAAGAGAAGGAGACTAAGTGCTACAGCTGAGATAGCTGTCCTCCACAGACCCAAGAACTGAAGCCTGATTCCCAGCCCATGATGCTACTGGGAAGTCCTGGAGCTTTAAAGACTTTCTGGAGGAAGTATGTCATTGAAAGCATGCCCTTGAAGGGGATGTCAGGATCCTGGGCCCTTCTTGTCTTTCCATTTCCTGGGCATCATGAAGTGAGAAGCTCCCTCTGTCCTATGCGCCTCCATTTATGTGCTTCCTTGTCATAGGCCCAAAACACTGGCCCAACTAACTACGGACTCTGATACTCTCAGCCAAAATAAACCTTTCCTTCTTATAAATTGACTTATCTCAGCTATTTTGTTATATAATAGGAAGATAGCTGACATGCTGGACAAACTTAGGTTAGTCACAGTCATCTAACTTTTTTCCTGAGAACAACTCCCAGTTCCCCCACAGTGTGTGAAGATAGAATTCAGACCTAATATGGTAAGTTTATTGAGATGAATAGAAAAAGCTGGAGTTTAATGCTATGATAGTAGTTAGAAATAAAAGAGAAAAAATGTATTAAGATCTTTTAAAGTTGTGTAAAAACATGCCTCACTTTCTTAGCTGGCTCCTAGGCTGTGAGTGTGTAGCAGTGTGAGAATCCAAGGATCCCAGCAAAAACTTACAGCTGGAAAACCTAAGAGCTGAGTAGCTATTTCTGCAGCTGTCCAGGACCAGATAGAGACAGTTTAGAGTTCAGGTTCCCTCAATTTAGAGGGACTCATCCAAAGCTGTGGCCATTCAAGAGGGACATTGTTTAGGGCACTGATCGTATGACGAAAATAAGGGTGTTCTGCCTTTGTTAATGCGATGGTAAGTCAGCTGCAATTTCAAGAGGAGGCACAGGAAAATAAAATGTACTCACAGATCTGAGCGATAGTAGTCACGTCACAGTGCACATAATTAGGTTGTTTTGCTTTGCTCTGTTTTGTTGTGTGCTGGAGATTGAACCTAAGTTTTTCATGCTAAGCATATACTCTGCCACTGAGCTGCACCCCAACCACAATTGCTTAATTCAGTCCCTTTGAATGTCAATCAAATCTCATTACATTTGGGTTTCTCTGATTCTTTCCTCCCCTGGTGTTTGCCACATTCCCTTTGCCCAGGGACTTTCTCTACTTCCCTTGCGTGATGTTGGGTCCCATGGATCTCAGTAGAGGGTAAAATATGACTCCATCTTTGTAGTACAAAGGCTAAGTACTTTCTTCCCTGGCCTCTCTCACTGCTAGAGCAAAGGCACAACACCAGGGTGTGGCCAGAAGCTTTGAGAAAAATCGCAGGTAGGAGTTGGCATTTTAAAATATAGGTTCAGAGAGACCCAGCATAGGGGGATGGGGCGGAGACAGGTGTTAGACGAGTGGGCATGCGTGTACTGGGGGCTGGGCGGTTTGTGTTGTGCACTGAGTGTGAACTTCACCAAGTTTCTCCTTCAGGGTTAGCTATACATACCTCAGGCAACCTCTGTGCTGACTAAATTCTTAGTCTACTTTCATCAGCTAAGGTTGGTTCCTCTGCCTGATAACTAATGCATATTCGAAACATTGGAAATTTGCACAAACTCTGGATAGCAGCATGAGAAGTTATCTGTTTCCCACCTCTGTGGAAGAAAGTACAGTGGATGTAATGAGCCCTTTCAAATTTATTTCCTCCTAGGTTTGAGGATGTAGTTTGACCCTGGGTGAGAAAGTTCAGACCCTCTGGAGGGTTGCTGATCTCTAGAGAATTAGATCTTTCAACCTTCCATGGACTCTGTCTTTGACCTGGGGGCTCATTAGCACCAAGAATGTTTTGCAGGTTCTTCTGCCTGTTGAATAGTTGGTAACAACTAAACAATAGTTGGTAACTGGAGATGGATCAGGGATTGTTATGGTGCATTTTAGTTTCATAAACTCCTTTGACATAGTTTTCATTCTTTACAACGCTCCTTTGGAAAGTCTGCAACATTTCCCAGTATGTGTTTCTGGCATTAGCTTTTCTCTTTGCTTGGCTAAACTCTAGTTAGGCTCCTGACATTCTGCTAAATTCATCTGTGCACTTCTTTGTAAAGTCTAGGTTTGGCCAAGGACCCTACTAAGCCAGTCGTGGCATCTGATAACCAGTATCCGATTGGGCCTTTCATCCTGTCACCCCAGTACTACCTTCAGCAAGAATCCTGAAGGTCACTCTAACCAGACTCCTCCTACTGCTTCTCTTGGAAATTTCCCATCTGCTGGCCCCCCAGGTATAAATTCCCTCATGCTCATACTGTATTCATTGAGCCCAATCTCTCTCCCCAAATGCAAGACCCCATTGCAGCAATCCCCACATCTATCATGGTGGCCCTGAATAAAGATTGCTTTTCCAAGTCTCAACAAGTATCATTGCCTAACTTCTTCAATAGGCCTCATATTATTTCTTATTTTGTGCTGTTGTGCTGGTGTTTTATTGTTCTTCATTTTATTATAGAGTATATTTTCCACATTGTGTCTAATATTTCTTTTGGAATGGGACAGAAGATATAGATATTCATATACATATATAATCATTAAATAATGCAGATTGTATTTAATAGTGTTGCTAGAGTCAGAAAAGCTGTTTATTATGACTAATACTTTTAGTCCAAGGTTAAGGCCCCATATCTGGGAAATGGCCTTGCTGGCTGTGGTAATGAAGAATCTCACATGGCAAGAGATGGTGTGTGTGTGTGTGTGTGTGTGTGTGTGTGTGTGTGTATGTTTTTAAAACATTACAGTTAAAACCTTAAAAATGAAACAACATTGAGCATTGTTTTGCACCATAATAATCGGTTGCTTCAGCCCTTGCCCCCAACAGAATGGCTTGTACTCAATTTAGATAGGTATCAGTAGATCTGTGATTTGAGGAGAACTCACAACTCATGTTCTCTAACAACAGTAGGCATCTGTTATTTGTGCCCTTTGGGAGGAGCAATTGGCCACCTGGGAGGTCTTTGTCCAAAAGGGACCATCTAGGACTATTGCTACACTGGACTATCACCATGACTGCTGATGTGGTTAAAAACTACTAGGCTGTTGTATCACTGACATCTAGCAAATTACCTGGTCCAGACTGCAAAGTCAATTGGTACCAACAGAATGAATGAATATATTCAAATATATATATATATATATATATATATATATATATA
>NDGN011558101.1:0-23939 GCA_002564285.1 Tympanoctomys barrerae | reverse complement strand
GCAAGCAAGCAAGCAAGCAAGCAAGCAAGCAAGCAAGAAAGAAAGAAAGAAAGAAAGAAAGAGTAGTGGCAGAAAACTTCCCAAACATGGATAAATACTTTGATATACAAATAAGTGATGCATATAGAACTCCAAATATCCATGATAAAAATAAGTCTATACCAAGGCATATAATAATCAAGATTCTAGAAATTCAGCAGAAGAACAGAGCATTAAAAGCAGTTAGAGAAAAGAAATAAATCACTTATAAAGGAAAACCCATTAGAGTCACAGCAGACTTCTAAACATAACCCTCAAGTCAAGGAGAGCATGGAGTAAAGTATTTCAGTCCCTAAAAGGAAACAACATCCAATCATACTGATATGCCCTGCAAAACTATCTTTCAAAATCAAAACAAAAATAAGATACTCCTATGACATAGAACAACTGAAGAAATTCAAACAAAACCAGTTCTCTGAAATACTCTGAAGAATATTTTAGAAAGAGATAAGCAAGATAACAATTCCAGAAACACTAACAGAAAGAAGTCACCAGGCAGGGAAAGCAGTTAAACATAGAGGAAAGACAAGGAACCAAGAGCAGGAAAATAATATGAGAAAGATAAAAGAATACATATCACTTATAACCATCATTGTAAATGGCCTCAATTCAACAATCAAGAGACAGACAACAAAATGTTGAACCTCAAACTTCTAGAAAAAGAAGAACAAATCAAATCCAAATGTATGAGACAAAAAATAGTGAAGGTAAGAGCAGAAATAAATGTGAACTCAGGCCCTTGTGCTTGCCAGGGAAGCACTTATCCACTGAGCCATCTCCCCAGCCCCAATAAACTTAATTTAAAAAGACTCTGGTGGGCACCTGGGCTGCAGGGGCTGTAATATGTGCCTCCAGAATTGTGCTAAATATCTTAATTATTTTTTATCATTGCTAAGATGAAATACCCAACACCCAAGGTTAAAGGAAGAGAGGTTTATTTAGCTCACCGTTTGCAGAGGTTTAAGCTCATAATCAGCGGCTTCAAGGGAGAGTGGCACATGGCAGACAGGCAACCATTCATGGTGGCAGAAGCAAGCAAAAGTAGCAAGAAATGAGGAGAGACCAAGCCCCTTTCCTTCTCTTTTATTGAATGCAGGCTACCCACCAGAGGGCTGGTAACTTCACATGCCTAACTCCAGCACTTAATGAACCAGTCACAAACTGGATTCAGCCTCCTCCAAAAGACCTACCACCCATAACTGCATATGGTTTTTGGGGACATCCAGACACAAACCATAACAGATAAGGTGGGACTGAGTGAACATTCTAGGCAGACAGAGGAGATCAGCAAGATGTCTTCCTGGTTAGTTCTGCTTTTCCCTTGAGTAGGATTCTTCCTGACTGCTGTGCTGGTAAGTCCCTGGGAGCCTCCGATGATGCTTTGACCCCACCTCCACTGTACCTTATCTCCAACATGATCAAGTCATAGTTGCTGCGTTTTACCAATGTTAACTTCTGAATTGTGTTTCTTAGGCTGTCCGGTCTTTGCTCATCTTATCCCCATCGCTGGTCAGGCTTCCTAGTCCACGCTGTGCCTCTTCACTGGTTTCTTGGCCTTTGGGCTATATCACCCTTTGCCACTTGTTTTACTACAGGGATTTGTGCTAACAGCAACGATGACTTCATAAGCCAGTATATGAGAGACTTTTGTGCTCCCCATTCTGCTCTCAAGACTTGTGGTCAAGCAAAAAAGCACACTTGGGAACATATACAGGCTACAAAATTTTCTATAAAACTATACAGGATGCCATATGCACAAGAAGAGAAATTATAAATTCTATGACAGAAGGTGGGAGCCATGATGGAAACCTCTCAAAAACCTACTATCTCCTTCTCATCCACAGAATGAGTTTCTTCTACAATGTGTTCTTGCTACTTTCTCTGCCTTCCATTCTCCTCATCTGCTTCACATGTCCTACATTCAAGCCACACCGCTCTGTGTGCACATATGCCTGGAGCCTTCTTGTCTTTCTGCTGCTGTTCTTGGTGGTCCATTTGCCAGAAAACTGTTCCCCACACTGATTTTAAAATCCAAATCATCATATAAAACAGTCCTCTGCACATAATTAACTCTAATGTCAATCAATTTTATTTTCATCATCATCATCACCATCCTAAAGACTAACTCAATTCTCACAGCTCTTAGTATTTTCTTAAGTCATTTGTGGTCTTACCTATGTTCCATACAGTGGTACCTCAGCTCATGAACATAATTGGTTCCCTGATTCTTGTTGTGAACCAAGTTGGTCACAAACCAAATTAAATGTGTGCATTGGATTCAATCTAAGTAAGGATAATCCATTTTGAATTATATGTATTTTTAAACACAAAAATATGAAACATAGTCCTGTACAGTATGAAAAGAGTAAACTAGACTTGCTTGAGTTGATTTCTACAATGGAGGTCAGGTTGGTAGGTGGGGAGAAGGTTATTGTTTGAAGGAGAGCTGCCTCCTGAAGATCAAGGAGATCTTTGCAGATTTCCTCTCTTCTTTGTTTCATAACTGCAGGGTCAGTTTTGATGAAAAATCTGTTTAATGTCACTTGTTCTTTTCCTGTGCTGTATAACACTCTGAATATGAGAAACCACATTATTGTTATCAGATTCAACATTCTGTTCATTACAGTTATGTTGATATGATATTTCTCAAAGAAATCCTGGCACTTGTTCTACTTTTCCATAATGGATTTTATCACAACAGTGCTAACTTCCTCTCTTCCTTTTCCTCCATGGAACACTCCTCAACAAATGCCTTCTGCTGCTTACCGTGGAGCTCAGCAAATTCTTGTGTCACCATCTCCTCCTTATGGTCCTCAACAAGCTTCCCTGTGTCTGCCCCATTGGTGTCCAGGCCCACACTCTTGCCCATGGGCACAATCTCCTCCACTACCTGTGCATCAGACCCACGTCACATTCAGTGGCACATTCTAGACACAGTTTCCTCCAGGCTGAGTTTAAGGACATCTTTCCAACCTTTGTTAGAGGAGGACATAGAAATGTTTCTTCCAGAACTCTTCCAGTGTCAAAGATGTCTCTTCAGTGACAGTGAAACACTGATAAGGAGCACCTTTGTGTGCAGCTTCTTGAAGTTGCAGATCACTTGCTGCTCCATGGGCTGCAGAAGAGCTGTCTGGTTGGCTGGGAGGAACTTGACTTTTATGAAGTCATACTTAGTATCTGTATCATCCACGATGGCTGGGAGTTGTGCTGGGACATTGTCCACCAAAAGAAAGCACCATTCAGGCAGTTGGTTGACAGAAAGACATTTTTTCTTTCTTTCTTTCTTTCTTTCTTGCTTGCTTGCTTTCTTTGTCTTTTATTTTCTTTTTGTTTGTTTATGCAGGGTCTCACTATGCAGCTTGGACTCAAAGTGTTCCTCCTGATTTCTGCCTCCCTAATGCTGGGATTACAGGCATGCGCCATGCCCGGACTCCATCGCTGGCTCAGCACGCCCAGGTGCAGGGCTGTTGTGGCATGCACTGCTAGGGATCAAACCCTGGCCCCTGCACTTACTAAGCAAGCACTTCATCCACTGAGCTATTGTCCGGCCTTAGAAAGATATTTCTTAACCCTGGACGTGAACACCTTGTGCAAACATTCTATGACCTATTGCCTTGTGACCCAAGGTTTTGTCCTAACTCTGTGAGACAGGCAGCCTGGCTTTGTTCACAGTCTGTTTTGCAAATGCACAAAATGCTTTGGGAATAGCCCACCAGTAGTTACTTAATCTTCATATTGGCACTTGCATTCACAACCCAGCAAAAGGTGAATCCATCCTTTATGTGATTGTGACCCAGCAGTGCCATTTTCTCCTGCATGATATAGGTTCTGTTGAGCTCTTTCTACAAAAGAGCCCTGTTTCATCACAATTGAACACTAGTCGAGTGATGTATCCTTCTGCCTTTGTGAACTCTGTGAATTCTTTCTTGTAGGCTTCTGCGGCAGTCTTATTAGAACTGATGTCTCGCTGTCTTATCACGTGTGATGCCTATTCTCTTTAAATTAATCACTTTTATGCATTTGTTGAGGGATTTTCTTGTACCAAATATTGGAAGTTTCCTGTTTTTTTCACAGGTCATAGCTTCACTATCATCTGCCAGCTGTTTCTCATTCAACCACAATAATAAAAGCTTTTCCACCTCTTCCAGCACTTGTCTCCCTTGCTTGATGACATCATTACTCCTGTTGGCATGTCAGCTCCTTTGATGATATCTTTGTTTTTTATTTCTTTATGTATTTGGTCCAGGGTCTCAGCTTGAACTCATAGTGATCCTCCTGTTTTCATCCTCCCCAGCTCTGGGATGACAGGCATGTGCCACCACATCCATTCTCAGTGGCCAGCTCAGCACCGGTGAGGCTGGCATGGCATGAGGTGCTGGGAATGAACCCTGGTTCCTGTGCTTGCTTAAGAAGGTGCTTTAGTCTGCTGAGCTATCTCGCCAGCCCTGACATCTTTATTCTTTAAAATAGTGGAGATCGTGTACCTTGTCATTTTGTAGTCTTAGTCCAGGATATTCCCATAAATATCATGCTTGTGCTTTTCTATAATTTCCTTGTTCAATTCAATGATTATTTTCCTCAAAATGTTTTTCTTATCATTCTTTATCTGCACTTTGTTATCTTCATGATGGCTCTGTGCATTTTCATCACCTTCGTTACCACTCTGTACTTTTTTTTTTCTTTTTAACCATAATGCATGCTTGGCACTTTCTTTGGAGTCATTCTGGATAGAATAATACTGCGCAGTACTATATGGGGTAAAAATCACACAGACACAAAAACTTCACGGCAAGTATGCACAGGTCTGTCTGCAAAATTATACTGAACACTTCTGTTCACAAAAATTTGGTGAACCAAGGTATTCCTGTGAGTATAATCTTAACTCCCTGCCTCTGGAAGACAGAGGTTTCCTCACAGAAAATAGTCGTTGCACTTGGCAATCGAAATATTCCTAGATATTTGTACTATTGTCACTAAACATTCATAAAACCTGAATGAGAAATGAACTAAAAGAAAAAAGTCCAAAATATTTAAAAAGATTCTTTAACTCGTTGAGTTAAATGACCCTAGATAAAAGTTCCAATATTATTGAAATAGGACATAACAGGCCTCTGGGCTTCCTCGCCAGACACAACCAAAATGCCTTAAAGCTGTGACTCACCAGGTGGGACCAAGCTCAGAGCACACACCGACCTAAGATTCTCTCACTGGATGGCCCAACTTACTCTCACCAACGGCCCAGTTCACCCGGAGGCAGCGACTCGGGCTTTAAACAGCCGAGGAAGATTTGCAAAGAACCTAAGTACATTAGTGAGATGTGGATAACAGAGAATGGCGTGTCCTGGATGGAGCAATATTTAGTGACTAGAGCAAAAATAATTGACTAGACAGATCCCTGCCTGCACAGAGGACAGTAATCTCATTTCTATTGTGACAGCTCTTCTGCATAGTCTCTGCCTCCCTCCCCATCACTCCTTCCTATGCCTGCTCTCCAAAACAACCTCTGCTTTCTGATTAGCCTGGTGCTTCGATTTCTGTACATTAGATAAAACTTTCTTGACACAGTGCCAAGCCCTCGCAGCTTCACTCCTACTACAAGCTTGTCCAGGGTTCTGCTGTCATGCAAGTGGAACTTTATGGGCAGGCAAGAAGACTCTGTATGCTGCACCTGAGTCCCAAGCTGCATGACCAAGCTACCCAGAATGTGGGCAGAGTTCTCACTCTCTTGAGATAGTCAGGGAAAAGTCCCCAGAACACCACCCGCTGGTGCTTTCAGAAATTTAGATATTTCGCTTCCTTTAAACCTACCTCATTGGTTTCCTCTACCCAAATTTTGTGCAAGGATTTAAAAAATACATCCAATACCTCCACGCATCTCTCCCCTTCCACTTTATGCTTCTAGAACACACACACACACACACACACACACACACACACATCTTCTATTAGCCTGGATTTTTTTTTCCCAAAGCATATTTCAACTTTTAAAAAGTGGTGTTTTCACTTTTTTAGTCTGCTACTGAAAATGAAATATTAAAAAGGAAAAATAATGTTATTGATTAGGTAGCATATAAGTAACAGAAATTTAATTAGTCCAAGACTAAGACACCAGCAGCTTTCGAGTATAGGGAGTGAGCTCGCCCGCTCTCGGGTGGCCCTTCCTCACTGCATCCTCATGTGACTGGAGAGACAGGAAAACTCACAGACTCCTGTTTCTAAAGGAGCGAATCCTAGTCACGGGAGCAGAGCGTTCATGTCCTAATCATTTTTTACAAGCCCGTTTTCCCACCACCATCACAGTAATGATTGGGTTACAACATATGACTTTGAGGGGAGTATACACAGTCATGTTACATTCATGGTCTGCCCTGCAGGTAGCAATATGTGGAGAAAGGAAAAAGAAGCTTCGAGGTATGTAGCGCTGGACTTACATCCTAACTTTGCCACCTATTTTCTGGAAAATGAGAATAGAAAGTAAGGATTACCATAACCTTAGCCCAACCTAGTGCGAGCCTGGACAGAGAGCTCACAGCCAAGTACAAAGGTGTTAAAACCTGCCACAGGGTTTCTGAGGGAGAAGGAGCAAGAGGACTTTTATTGAAGCTTTTCTGTCATCTTTATTGAGGAAGCTAGAAGAAAGAATTGAGTGCTGCTGCTGGGGCTTCTTCCTCCCTTCCATGCAGTCAAGGGCCTTTCTGCCCCCTCACACCCCCTTTGTAAACACCTCCCTCACCTCTTAGTTGGGGACAGGTCTGGCTTAGTATTGAGCCACTAAACTGGCAGGTGTGATCAACTGTGCAGAGGTATGGGAGAAAGTGGAATTACATACAAGTGGGAGGTCAGGCGTAGAATAAAAGGAAGTGGCCTCACTTCCTACTACTCAGTGTGGGAACAAAAAGAGTAATGTTTCCAGCACAGTGTAGAGATTAGCTGGGGCCCAGGCCATCTTGATATGGCCGCTCCAACTTCTACGCATCGAGGTAAAGAGACCGTAGTAGCATGCCCTTCACATGAACAGTGAAGGTAGAGAAGATTGTCTCCCCTCTACTATCACCAACCAAAGACCCAGTGCACGAACCCAGAGAGGGCACACCTTTGGAACTGACAGGGAGCCACCTGCCATGGGTTGAGCAACAGAAGGGGGCCCATTGTCTGCCAAGACAGTGGGCCACTGTGGACCAACAGGCTAGTCCTCTGGTAATGCCTTCCTTTACCTCCTGCCCCCAAGGTACCAACAACAGGTCTATAGAGCTTCGGGATAGAGAGAAATGAAACAAAAAAATCTAACAATTAGATCAGACTATAGATCTCCAAGCCAAGCTAAGTACATTTAGATTCTCTGAGATGCCACTGACATGCTGCTGTACATTTTTCCCTCAGCAAGTAAAGATAGACACTGATTTAAAAAGGTGGATGGGATGTTCTATCAGTTATTTGGCAAAATGAAAGCAGCCAGTACTAGTATATGCCTGATGGGGTACTCCTCACCCAAGCCTGTTGAAATCTCTGGTCCACATTGGTCAAATTTCCCAACCCCAGGACTGTTTTTTTCTTCTAAAGATGGGGTAACCTTATATCATAGCATGTGGGGAGGAAGCCTGAGGAGTTGGAAAACCAGCTTGCCCAAGGAAGCCGGTGAGTTATCAGTTCTACCCTTCTTGTCACTATCAACTTAATTGCAATAGAAAGATAACAGTCCTTTCTTTCTCCTCTCTCAGGTCTCGGCTTCTATATTACTTTCTCAGGGAGGTCTTTGTGAGCCTCCCTACCCAAAGGAGGTGGCGCCCTGCATTATTCTTTAGCACATTTCCTGTTATTCCTTTTACAGTCCTAATCAGGACACGAACTTATTTAATGAACTTATTTGTTGAGTTTTTCCTTATCTGTGTCCTTGGCCCTAAACCCCTCCCTGAGGTCAGACCCCTTTGCAGTTTTTCCTCTTTTGTGTCCAGGGTAATTAAATTAGTGCTCCTTACATACCTGAGTTAAATCTTATTTCTTAAGGTCCTGAGCCATGAATGTGAAAGCTTTTTCTCTCTATTTAAATAATCTGAAATAAATAAATTATCTTCTTAGTTTGGTCTTTTGTGATACTGTTTGCTTGCTTTGGCAGAGAGAAAGTGAAATATATTTTATTTATTTCTTTACTTTTTTGCTTACAGAAGCTATTAATATAAACCACAGAAATGGGAAGCTTCAATACCTGAATGTCTGTGAATAATTACTGGGTGGAGCTATCCACAGGAGACAATTTTCTACTTTCTCCATGAGCTATAACCCTCCAAAATGTGTTACTGTTGCAGTCTGTTTTCCCAACCCCCAAAGAAGCATGAATGGTTCCCCTGCACTGTGTGTCCTCTCAGATGTGAGCTGGAGTGTGCTGGGACATGCGCCAAATGTTAAGTTGGTGACACGTCTGACACCTACACGTGTGAGGGGAAGAATGTTCATAGACAAACTATAATTTGCCAGTATCAGTAGCAACTATTGAACTGAGACAAAGAAATTACGTTTAAACATAGTACTCGGTAGGCACATCAACAGCATCAGAAACCAGGCACTAGCTTGGGAAAAATCTCCTCATTTTCCTGTTGACTCTGGCCCAGCAAAATGAATGGATTCCACTGGGATACCCTCCTCTCTCAGTCCGGCTATCTTGAGCAAATCCGGTTGTCAGCTCATTGTCCAGCTCCTGTCATTAGGATCTGCACAACCAAGCATAGTTTTCCAGAACTGAATACTTTTCACCAATGGAAAAATCAGCTGCTTCTGTCATTCAAAGTATAAGCAGTGGCATTCCACATCCTTGTAGAAGTGATAGAGCTCAGAAGGCCTCCCTGCCGGGGTCGCCAGGGGTCTACCTGGTTCTAAACAGTTGCTCAGAATTTCTGTCAACAGAAGCTCAGTACTTAAGCAATGTCATTATTTATAGAGTGGGTCTTTTTAGAAGCATCCACCCAAGTGACCAAAGAGAGAGAAAATGCACTAGGATTGACTCAACGAGACCAAATTAGAAGCTCTTCTGAAGAGTAGTTCTCTGCTCAGAGCAGTCCGGCATCCACAGCATCCCATTCCAGACTCAGAATCTGAGGCCACCCCCATTGTATTGACTCAGGCTGCATGATCTGGGAGAGTTACACGCTTAGCAGAGGATGAGAAACGCTCACTGAGTTTTGTAGATCCTTTAAATAAACTTTGGGGGAAAGCAGGCCTGGAAAGTGTGAGCTCATGAAGGGCAAAAATGGCACCTGATTCATTTTTAACCACCAGTGCCTGGAGAAGGGCAAGCATATGACATATTTCCTGACTAAATGAGGGGATAAAATGAAGGGTTGAGACTCTTCGTGGCAGAAACTGTCTTTTGCCACACAAATCTTCCTTTATTCATTCACCCCAGCTACCACCTCCTTGTCATGTTACATGCCACAGGATATTAGAGAGCTCGGTTTTGAATCTTGGTTATTTTCCAACCAAGATTATATCTTCCAGCATTGGGCTGATCAGCCCAGTTCTATGCCTGATTCTTCTGTTTGGGGATAAAATGTGAAGAAAACAAAGCCAAACAGTAGAGCAATGTAAGATAATGAAGTCCTGGCCACGTGGGTACCACATCAGTCACCATGGCTCTGCCCTGCAGCCTCACATCTCTCTTTGGCTGTTCCTACCTCTTTCCTCTCCCTTCCCTTCCAAAACTCTCCCCAAAGTCCTTGTAAAACATCCTGTATGCTCAATTCCAACTCCTGCTACAAGAGGGCCTTAAGCTACATTTGTTAATGGAAAGGTGCCCATTGTCTAGGTATCTAAGGTGGTTTTATATGAGTTTGGGGGTCAGTTTCACAGCTGGATTAAATCAGAAGCTAGTATTCTCTAAGGGATGTATTGTTTGACTGGCAACAATATACTAAAACTATATTTTAGTAGTATTATATTCCATTTGTGTCTGGTTCTCTCATTCTCCCATGGAATCATATTATAAGTACTTACCAGCTTGCCATTGTGGTATGTAAATTTACTCTTACTCTTTCGGGGTTCTTGTTGTTATATTTTCTCCCCCAGTGGTAAAATTGAAGCTCAGATAAGTACTCATGTGCCCGGCACTGGGAGTGGTAGGAGAACTACACACTAGGCTTCCTGATCATCCTGTGACAAGGGTCGCTGTAGTGAGCAGATGTAGGGAAATGGATAAATGGGGACGCCTGCCCTCTGTGGACAAGATTGCAGAAGCTTTTCATCAAGACACTATAAAAAGATCCACCTGGGTCATCTAATGCTGTCATAAACCTGTTCCCTATGAAAGAGATCACTGTGGCAATTTAGTGAAATCGCTGTTAGTCAGACAGTGTGTTGCCTGGACTCAGCAAGTATCGTGAGCCTAGCTCCTGGAGGGACAGCACTGCCTCCTTTATCCTCACGTTTTCCAACTATCCAGACAGAACGGGGCCTGCAATTAGTACCCCGTCAGTGTCTGCAGTGACCAAGTGAAATGTGAGTAGGCAGTGAGGAAGTGCTAGCTGGTGATTAAAAAGAGGCAAAAAATGGGATTTTGCTACATATTTAAGTTTACTATGCACGATTCCAAGGAGCTCAGCCTTTCTACGTCTACGTAGCCCATGATCTCCAAGCCCGTATCACCTTCTCTTTCTCAGCACTCTACTGGTAATTCTGCCTGTATACACAGTTCAGCACTAGAATC
Source organism: Tympanoctomys barrerae (assembly GCA_002564285.1). Classification (NCBI taxonomy): domain Eukaryota; kingdom Metazoa; phylum Chordata; class Mammalia; order Rodentia; family Octodontidae; genus Tympanoctomys; species Tympanoctomys barrerae. The sequence continues at coordinate 13,207 of NDGN011558101.1, read as the reverse complement.
CAGAGCATCTTGTCCTAATTAAATCAGCATGTAGGATGTGTCCCCAGGGTAAGAGAAAGCCCTCAGATTTCAATGAACACCACTGGGTGCCCATGGGCCTGGTGACTCTCCGTTGGTTCCAGAGCTCTTGCCTGTTGCATGGCTTCTGCCAGAGCTGGGAGTAGCTGAGTGTTGCTGTACAGGATCTCAGCCATTTTTTCTTGGCAGGAGACATGTCTATTGTTGCAGCCACCGAATTGACTATTCGCGGGCAGGAGCCAGATAGAAGGCACTCAAGGCTCCAGTGAAAAGCTACCGCAAGGCAGCAGGGGTTCTGGAGTTAACACATTACTTGGATGCCGAGGCTGGTTATTCTTCTCTATCACCTGATTCTTCATTATGTAAATGAGTTATCTTTTGGCAGAGTCTTGTGCATGAACAGGCTGTTTGTAAAAGGAAGAAAAAGAATGTCAGCTCGAAAGTCAGTACAGCAGAACAGAGGCCAGAAATGCTGCCTCCCGCCTCTCTGCCCAAGCTCTTCAGCTCTGACCTACCACACCAGCCCACATCACTCTTGTTAGGGTTGGGAAGCAGGCAGCCTCTACAATGGTAGGAGCCCCCCAGGGAAAATCTACAGGCTTCAGCCCAAAGACAGCCAGTGATAGTCAAAAAGAGCAAAAGGGTTTCCTCCTTCAGTGTCTGAAACAGAAAAACAAATCTGTGAGATAAAAAGCATCCACGTCTCATGACTTGGCTGCAGCGCTGTAGCCAGGGAGTGCCGGCGTCTAGCAGGAGACCCGAGGGTGACCCTGCTGCTGGTTCAGATAGCAGCCCTCTCAGACAAACCAGAGTGTTCCTGCCTTCTGGGCATGGTGCGTCTGCAAACTCCCCCACTACTCAAGAACACAGTCCTTGGGGAAACATTTTGCTTCTCTCTGCCACTATGGCTTGGTTTCTTTGGCCCGTTTTATTACAAACTGTCATGTCTGGGCCCAGTAGGGTCAGAGAGCATTTGAACAGGCTTCCAGAAGTGGGGGTGATGGCCTGGTCACAGAGCACCTGAAAGGTCAGCTGTACACAGACTGAAGTCTGGCTGACCACAGGCTGCTGCCTGAAGTCCGCTTCCTCCACAATAGCTCTCTGGCTGGATCGTGGCAGGAGCCTCCTAAGTAGCTGACCACCTCCTTGTCCATCCTCCTCAGACCTAGTCTCTGTCCTACAGCCAGAAAAAGCATTTTCAGTCACAAATTGAATCACGTCACTCCTTCACACAAACATGCAGTAGTTCCCTGAGCCCCCCAAGTCAACTCTGAACTCGGAGGCATGGTTTCAAAGTTCTCATAGTCAATACCTCCTTAATGAAAGGCCCCAAAAGTAATTTGAACATGTGCCCCAAACCATTCTTGCCATATTTTTCACCCCTCCAAGGCTCCCGCCAACATTTGTGGAGGGGGTTTAAGGCAATGCTCCAGGACTTTGCCCTTTGCCCTTTGCCTTTCATTTGTGTCCTAGTGTGAACAGGAACACTACACAGAGCAGAGCCCTGGTGGGTAGAGAGTAGGAGTCAAGGCAGGCAGAAAACCTGGGCTGGGGGTTCTGGCTGGGCCCACCAGCGGGGGTAGGTCCAGGAGTGGCAGGAAAGTTTCCCCATATTCTTCAGACACCTTGTACTTCTTACCTCAGGGGAACAATTAACCATTTTTCAGGAACCTAATACACAGTGACTCTGCTTTACACATGCACCCTCACGATGCACAGAGGATTACAAGCAGGACACAGGTAGACCAGAGGACTCAGTGGCAGAGAAGATGAATTGAGAGTTCTGACACATGTTACCTAGGCCTCTGATCCATCTCAATCTTTTCCTGTGTGACCTCATGACATTGCATGGTGGCCTTCTTGTCCACACCCAACCCACTAGTTACCACAAGGCTTAGGCCAAGAGATCAGCACTTGTTTGTCTTTGAGCCTCCAGATAAAACACAGGTACATATTTTAAGACCAAACAATTGATTCATGAATCAAAGCTCTATTTAAAATTGTACTGCATCAGGGGCCGGGGAGATGGCTCAGTAGGATAAGTGCTTGACTGGCAAACACAAGGATCTGAGTTCAATCCCCGGTTCCACCAAAAAAAAAAAAAAAAAAGAAAGAAAAAGAAAAAAAATTGTATTGCATGGCCAGTGAGAAAGCTCAGCGGACTAAGCACCTGCTTTGGAAAGCACAGGAACCAGGGTTTGATCCCTGGCACCCTCTCTGGACATGCTGAGTCAGCCACCAAGACAGGGCATGGTGGCACATGACTATAATCCTAGTGCTAGGGAGGCTGAAAACAGGAGGATCACTACGAGTCCCAGCTGCATAGTGAGACACTGTACCAAATAAATTAATACTCTTTTATTTTATTTTCTTAATGTATTTAGTACAGGGTCTACAGGTCTCACTACACAGATCAGACTCGTAGTGATTCTCCTATTTTCAGCCTCCCAAATGCTGGGATTACAGGCGTGCACCAACATGCCCAGTCTCAATCCCCATCTCAGTGTGCCCTGGGGGGGGCAGGACCAGCACAGCATGCCAGAAATCAAACCTCAGTCCCTGTGTCTGCTTAGCAGGCACTTTAATCCACTAAGCTATCTGGCTAGCTCTCCAAATACATTAATAATAATAATAACAATAATAATAATACTGTACTTCAAATGTTCAGCATTGGTCAGAATTGCTAGAGCCTGAGTTTCTAACATCCAACAAAAGCTGAACACTTTATAATTTGCTTTTTGTCTCTAGTAATAAGCAAAGAGCACCATCTTCTATCACAGAATATGGACAGTTAGAAGTCATAAATCTGCAAATGTTCTTTCTTGATGATTTTAATAAAAACAGATACCTTCACCATCAGATGCAAAGCCAGATTCATTTTGGGGAAAGAAAGTCTTTCTTCTCTGTCATTAAGAAGGGGGAGGTTAGAGACCTACACAAAGAGATAGCCAGTGGCTTCTTTCCAGGCTATGGGACAAGATCAACGCAACCCCCCTTTCAGGATGTGTTTTTCTCTCTCGCTGCATTCTTGGGTTTTCAGGCTAGCTGGGCTTCCTAATTTGGAAGTCACCACAGAGCAAACCCTGACAGTGAGCACGAGGTGTCCTGCTGTGACCTTCCTGAAAGGCAGTCTCCAGCCCTGGTTACACAAGAGGAACCTCAGTTAACAGCGCTGCCACCCAGGCCTGCCAGTGTCTCTAAATGAGGCTCTGGCCAGGCCTGCACCCCTTTACTAGGATGAATCTGGGTTTGTCAGGAGACCTGCGCTAATGGCTTTAACCAGCCTCTTAAGGGGACATGCGTGGGAAGCTGGGGCAACAGGCAGCAGGGGGGTTTGTTGACTGTTCTATACGGTAATCACTCAGGCTGTCACACCTCTGACTGGTACTGTTCATGAAAGTGCTACAGTTGCTTGCTCATCCATCCCCTGACCCTATAGGGATGCTGATGACCAGGCTGTATGCTGCACAGTCACCGCCCGCATCTCATACCTTGTACCAGCTCTCCCCACCTTCCCCACCCTCTCAGGCAGCAGCAAAGCCTCAAGTCTCACTGAGGAAGCGCATGAAGGTCAGAACCTCACACCTGCTTTGGATCTGCTGGCACCAAGCCCTGCTGGGCTTGTCAGAGGTGGACACGCAGCAGTTGTACAAATACTGAGAGTGAGCGAAGGGAAGGCAGAGGCGAGCAGAAGAAGGAAGGAAAGCTTGTTACTAGACGTATGTATCCTTTGTAGTGCTTTGTGGAGAGCGTGTGTTGAGTTTCCTAAGGTGAATGAATCCCCACTACTTCTGTGCGAGGTGCTGCGATGGCCCCTTGGTCTGACCTCTTCTCTCAGACGTCTCCACCCACTTGGCAGGTGGCACGTCAGTCGTGGGCTCTTGAGTCCCAGTGGCACTATCCAGAGTTTGTATTTGTATTTATTACATCAACATTATTTTATCATTAAAGGAAATTTTAAAGAAGAGCCTAAGTCATCACTGATACCGAAAGCACAATCTGCAATCCTGTGGGGAGTGTTATCTCTTTTGTTAAGTACTTTGGAGATTATACACCAAGTTCCAAGGACAACATTCCTATTGAAATCAGGAGGATTTCTTGTACCCAGGGTGTGTTGCACATTAATGTTTTGCCCCAACCAGCCTAAGAGCTCCTGGAGGTAACAAGAGTCTCAGTTTAGTATTTGCATTTAGCGTGGTTCTTGATATTTAATAGATGTTCCTGGCCCAGCGAGATAGCTCAGTGGACTAAAGCACCTGTTTAGGCAAGCTTAGGTAAGTGCAGGGATGATGGCTTGATCCCTGGTACCACATGCCACCCCAGCCCCACCCCCAAGATGTGCTGAGCAGGCCAGAGTACAGGCATAGTGGTGCGTGCCTGTCATCCCAGCACTGGGGATGCTGAAAGCAGGAGGATCACCACAAGTCCCAGTTGCGTAATGAGACTCTGTAACAACCAAATACATTTTAAAAAGGTGTCCCCTAAAATCAGCTAAATAAATTATCCCAACCAGAGCCTTATTGGCAGTGTTTAAATCAAAGGCAGCTTAATATTTCAGTGTTTAATAAATTAAGATTTTAGAAAGTACGGCCAGAATAGGTGTCAGAATATCAGAATATCCAAGTTAGAAGGGAACATTTTGACAGAAATGGGAAAATAAGCCTGATGGCCTAAGTGCTGAGAAACAGGACAGGGAGGTAAAAAGGGATAAGTTGAGGCAGTGCTTGAGAATTGAGTCTATGGCTGAGAAGACAGGCTGGAGTGTTTCATAGAGTTGAGCTCCACCATCTATCTATAATGGGGAATAGGTTTAGGAAATCAACTACGAGGCTGAGTGTTAACTGCTGCTCATAGGTCTCCAGCAGCTTTATGTTCTTTCTTCTGCCTTATATTCTTAAAGTAGAAATTCTGTTTATGAGGTATAGACTTCATATATAGTGAGGAAACTGTAGTTGGGGCAAAAGAAGCAGTAATCACATGACTATAAATTATTAGCTCATATAGCTCACAAAAGACTACGGCCTATAAAAGGCAGTAAATTTCTTCTCTTTTACACAGATTGGCTCAAACTGGTTCTCTTCCATTACCATTTCTAGTCTTTCTCAATATAAACTCATATTTTTGCATAGAGTTTAATTCTATTTAATTCACACTTGAAACTCTATTTTGCATAGAGTTTAATTCTATTTAATTCACACTTGAAATCTCAGTGTCTTGATTTATCTGTTGAACCTCAATGGAAGAGTCTAGAAAGGGCTCCACTGACCACCAAAATCAAGATCAGAATAAAACATTTCTTTGGCAACAGGGTGCTTCTTTACCAGTGGAAAGATCCTCCTCTGGAATGGGGGAACACATGCTGGGGTGGGCTGGAACTTCCTGTCCCATGGCTCTCAGGAGCAGGGCAGCCTGTCCCTGAGTCAGGAAACCCAAGTTACCATGTTTCCCTGTGTCCCTCTTTTGCTTTTCTCAAGCTCCCAACCAAACCCCACTATTCTGGTCCTGCTTCTAGCTTCACTGAGCTACTCAGCAGCTCTCTTTCTTTTATTCATTCTCTGTTCTTTTTCTTCCCCATAATTTTATTGAGAAATAAATAGCATGAGACAGTTTCAAATCAAATTGGTAGGACAGTTCCATAATTAACACATTGCATACTGTCTTCCTAGTGGTTATTTGCTGTACAAGATGTGGATATGATATCCTATTTACAATCACTATTAGAACAAATCCCTCTGTTCATTAAGAGAATGTAGCTATATATCTATCTTAACCATTTTGAATACACAGATACAAAATGTTCATTCATCTGTATCCCTTTTGTTTAGTTCCATCATCTAAATATTATAGGTGTGTGAACTCTGCGAAATATTCCAAAATATTCATTCTCTTTTCTCCCCACACATAAGGTAGGAACGTGCATTCCTCGTCTCCTGTCCTCCTGTCCCTGTGCCCTCTTGGGACTTTACTTCAGTAATAGTCCTTCCTGCTCTTCTGTTCCAAAGCTTCCTTCTTGCCTGGCCTCACTTTTGTTGCCTCTGAGTAACCACAGGTTTCTCCTGGTCACATAACAACAAAAAGTCATTTGACTTCTTTGATCCCTTTAAACAAGTCTTTTTCCCCAAAAATTTATTAGCTAACATTTCTGAAGTTCTCTAGAAATTCTTGATTAATCTTAGATGTAGGGATGTTAAAACTTATATTCCCACTGTGTAAACAATGGCATGTTCTCATGAAACATAGACTTATTTTTAGAGTCAAACAAATGTATTTGTAAAGATCCATACAGTAAGAATATGATAAATAAAGTGGATGTGAGTTCCTAGATTGCAAGTGAATTAAGTAATGACACTCCTAAAATCATAAATATCTGGAAATGGGTAATAAAGTGCATACTTTGCAAGTGCTTCCAACAAATCAACCTCACTTGGATCTCCTCTATCTCTTGTAAACCTCCCATCCAGTCAGCCTAATCCTATAGAAGAATTTTTTCTAATTTCCTTAGTCCCCTGCCACTACTCTGGTCCAGGGCCTTGTCATATCACGTCTCGGTCATTGTAACAACCTCCTTACCAGTTTTACTGTCTCCAAGCTCCCTATCTCTGATATACTTGCCACACTGCAACATCTTGGGTTCTACGGTAGCACATGCATGATCACAGCTCTTCCACACGCTCTGTCTGTTTCCCATTGCCTTCTGGATGAAGTTCAGATCCACAGCTTTGCACTCTAGATCCCTTAGGTCTAGCCCACTTGCCTGACTTCTTCTTCCATTGCCAGGGCAAGGTCTCACTGTCTCTTTCCATCAGACCTACTATTTAGAGCTCCCTAGGGCTTCTTTTCAGCCACTGGTCTCCAGAAGACCTGTCCATTCAGATCCAAATTCTAGACCACAATTCCATTGCCTAAAGCATCCTCAACCTACCCAGCCCCTCCCAATCTAACAGAGTGACTTTCTTACACTGCTTATTCTATTTCAATAGAAATTTCCCAGAGATGCAGTCATGTGACTTAAAGGTGGGTTTCTTGGTCACTTTCTTATTGCTGGGACAAAATATACAACTCTCACCACTTAAAGGAGAGTTCTATTTTGTTTTCAGAAATCTCAGCCCCACGTAGACAGGCTCAAATGTAGAAACAGCATGGTAGAGAGGTAATGGTGGAGGACAGCTTATGTCCCGCTGGCCAGGAGGCAGGAGTGAGGACTGCAGCTGGAGAGCTGGAGAGTGAGACAGACCCTCTCAGTCCCATCCCAGGTACCCTCCTGTTCTGACTAGACCTCACCCCTTACAGCAGCTTCAGCTATAAATGAATCAATGGATTAATCCATTGTCCAGGGTAGCACCCTCATAATCCATCTTCTTCTAAAAGCCCCACCTCTGAACACCGGAGGCTTGGCAAGGAGTTTTAGATATCAACCATAACAGTGGGCAGAGGTGGTCAAGGTCATTTTACATATCAAGATCTATAATAGATCTTATATTGCAGTCAGAGGGCAGTGGAGAGGACCCCACACTCTGGTCTAACTGTGTCCACACTACCTTTTTCTCAGAAAGGCTGCAAGGAAGGTGGTTCTGGCTATTCCAACTAACTAGAAGACCATGCAGCCCCTCTGTCCCCTTTCAGGAGAGACACAGCTCCACTCATACTCGGCTCTACTATCCTCTGTTGGGTACTGTTAAGCCTAAGTATAAAGTTTCTCTCTTTTTTGAGGCTAAAGAGTAAGGAGATGGGAAAAGATCCAGAGGGAGGCATTTATTTTTGTTTCATCCAATACTTCTTCTGTACTAGCCAAAGTCCACCAGGGAAGACAGAAAGCACTCTAGATATTTCAACATGGGAAGCGGCTAATCAGTGAGGAAGAGATTAGCATCCGGGTCTCCCAGGGTGGTTTCTAGGACTGAACGAACTTTGAGAAGAACCCGATGGTAGCTGTGCTCCCTAAAAACACCAGGCATGGGCACAAACTCCATGTAGCCCCCAAGCTGCTAAGCCATCTTGTGGCCTCTCACACATCTCTTATCTTGACTTTCCAAGTCCTTCCCTTTCCTCAAGCTCCCAACCAAACCCCACTGTTCCGGGGTTACCTCTATCTTCCCTGAGGCAAGCTTAGGCAAGCGTAGGGACCACAGTTCCATCCTTGGCACCACATGCCCAGTCTCAGTCACTGTCTCAGTGTGCCCTGGGGGCAGGGGCGGGGCCGGCACAGCAGGTGCTGTAATCCACTGAGCTATCTGGCTGGCCCCACCGGCCTTGTTGAACAAGCTCTATTATATTTAAACACAATGGATGTGTGTGTCTTAGTTACTTTTCTCTTTGCTCAGACAAAATACCCGACACTCAAAGTTAAAGGAGGAAAGATTCATTTCAGCTCACAGTTTGCAGAAGTTTCAGTCCTTAATTGGCTGGCTCCAAAGCGGGGTGGATGGTAGAAGGGCATCACACAGAAATAGTTCATGGCAGGCAGATAGCAGCAAACAGCAGCAGCAGCAGCAGCAGCAGCAGCAGCAGCAGCAGCAGCAGCAGCAATAAGCACCAAGTGGTAAATGACCCTCTTTCAAACCCTTACTTTCTGTCCAGCCTACTTACCCTTAGGGTGCTGAGCACTCAGACCCAGGGTAGGACACCTTCAATCCTCCCTAGAGCTATGCCAAACGAGGCCGTGGACTGCTTTAGTAATCATACCCCCTTAATCCCAGCAGCACACACTGCAGAGCCAGCGACCCCCGAAAAGCTTCACCTATGACCTCATGAGGCTTTGGGGGGACATTTAGACTCAAGCCATAACATATGTGTTTCCACATCTATTATGTACATCAAAATCTAGCTCATGAAACATTTCACATACATGAATATAACTGTCACAGTTCTCTGTACTGCTGTACCTTAGACACCACAGCAAAATCAGAGGCATAAGCAAATATTTTGATTTTTCAAGTGGCGACACACAATCCATGACTTTTCAGTTATTTGGATCTAATTATTTAGTAAACCCAGCCAGATATTTGGTTTGTCTGAGGACACTGAAGAATTTTCTAAGATATCAAAAGCACTGTAAGCTGAAACAATTTGTAAAACTCTGATATACAGATTCCAAAGAAGTACACAATGCTTCACCCATGTAAACGACAGTGGAATCTAAGAATAGAACATTTAAATACTGTTTATGCCCCCTGAGATTCTATTCTAATTATATTTTTCAATCAGGCCACTTTTCCTAGAAGTTACTACTGGCCTAACATTTTGCATTACAGTTTACTTGCTTTTCTTTGACCTTTTCCATGAGTTCTTAAAAATATTTATTCATATTGGTCCAATTCACATGTCAAGCTTCATCGCATTTGTTCAGTGGATGCTAAAAGGTGGGCTAATTTTCTTTCCTCTTAGTTTATCCTGACAACAATTTGATGTTCTTCTTTAGATCTGATCAAGTCTCCTTTCTGCACAACACCCTTCAGGAGCCCCCTGTCTACCATGGAATCAGCTCCCTCCACAACCTCGATAGGCTCAACCCCATCACATCCCTTCAGTTCTCTGAACCCTACCCTCCGGGCCTGCGCAGAAGAAATGACTATTGATAGCATTCTCCTTAAGGGTTTGTTTGGAGGACCCAAGCACACAGTCACAGGGCATGATAGGATGGGGCCTGACCCATAGCAGGAAGCACATGACATTGGAGGACCTCTAAGTTTTATTAATCCCCAGGGCTGTCCTTTTAAAATGACTTGTACTACTTTTTCCTGAATTTTCCCGAGCCATAGCGCAAGGCCAGGCACATAGTGAGTACTTAGAGATATTTGTTCACTTAACCAGGGTCTCTCAACTCCTTTGCATGTAGATAACATAGCGTCTGTGGTGGGAATTTCTGTACTCCCTATTGTGCAAGGGAAAGGAAGACATCGCTACTTTGTCTTGCTAAGCAGAGTGAATAAGATGTTACTGCGTCTTTGCAACATTTGCAGTAGCAGTGTGTGGGTACAGTTTTGGCTCAACTGACCCCCTGGCTGGCTTTTGTCAAGCGTTGGTTGGCTGCCCTCAAGCTGAGCTGCCAGGTAGGGGAGACCGCAGGGTCAGCCGGGACCAGGCTGGAGGCCCTGGACGCTGATGTGCATAGCTGCTGCAGGGCCTGGAATGCATTCCCTGTTCAGTTGCCAAAGAACTATTTTAGATCCTGAAGGGTTGGCAGGAGTTCTCTGTATGCCCACATCTCTATGTGAATTGCCTGTCACTCACCTCTTCCCCTGGGCTATTTCAAAGAGGAAAGGAGAAATTAATGGCTGTGAATGACTGGGCCCTCTAGTTATGGTTTTATTTATGCTTAATTTAGACAGGTTGTCTCCTTATTGAGAAATGGCCTGTTTCTTATCTGTTGAGAAAGATTGTCTTCGCTAATCTGAGAAGTGGTGCTACACAGGATGCTAGAGGGAGGCAACATGTAATCAGTCTTAGCAAAAACACACCCCCAGAGGTCTGTGCTCACGAAGAACCACTTCATCCCCAGCCTCTCCATCTTCGCTGCCAAGCTCCAGATCTGCAGAAGTTGCCATTACTCTCTAGAAGCGCCATGCACAGACTCAAACAACCACACACATAGTAAGAAACATGGAAAGGGACACACACTTGGAATTGTGTCAACCTAACTACATACACATAGGAATTAATTTCTGTGCACCAAATCAACAAAATAGGAAAGTATTCTATGATAAGAAGTGTATATTAACTACTCCAATAGTGATAAAAGTTTATCTAGCTTCTGTCTTGGGCAGCATGGAGTGACTTATTGGATGTCAGTAGTTATGCTAACATTTACTTTAGGAAGCAGACAATCACAGAGGTTGTAAGGCCTGTTGAGCCTATTCACAGATTGTCCACACATCAGCTGGTTTCCATCCAAACCAGTTTCTAATTGAAAGCAGGAAAGGCTTTTATTTTACTGGCAACTGAGGTTGTCACCTTTTAAAATTTTTGTTCTTAAAAGGCTTCACAGCCCTAGCGACCCCAGCCAAGTTTCACATTGTCTCTGGGCTTCTGAGTACAGTTTGGCTGTTGATGTCAGCAGGTGAAAGTGAGAGGTGACTGATGGTTCTAGAAACAATTTTCACCCATGGGAAGTGTTTGCAGGGGGAGAAACATGGCCTAGTGTAGGTGAGAGCCTAAGGATGCTGTGAACTAAAGACTTTCATGTAGTCAGTTTGGAAGGTCTTCAAGAAGCACTAGGCAAGTTATCTCCATTTTTGTTTCCTTAGAAATCTAGGTTTTTCACAAAATAACCCTTTTCTCAACAATCCAACTTAGAATTTGTGTTTGTGATTGGACATTGAAAGTCTGGATACTTTGAAACTTCTTCCTGATCTTTGTGTATAGACAGCCCTTCCCTGTCCTCATTGTGGCCAAGGAAGTTTATATTTGTAATCTCATGGAAAAGTTATTGGAAATCTAGTGAGTTAATCTCAATCTATCATTTCCAGTGCAACCCATGGAGAGAATAGATACTAAATCGTATTTATAGTTATGGGGGAATAAAGGGGCTCTAAATCCAGCCATGATGATGGCCAACCAGAGCAAGGGCCACGGCCCAAGGATGAAACTGGGTTTTATTCATTCATGAAGAAAGCAGTGGCTTGAGGATGAATGACCATGAGAGTGGCAGGAAGTAGGTGAGAGCTGTGAGCTGGGCTAGGTAGGAGGCCTGAAATCAACTCTGCAATATGCAGAAAGAAGGCTGTGCAGAAAGCAATCTGTGTAACTGCGGTAGTGTCTAATGCTTAGGGTCACTGCTTCAGTTCTGGTGTGCGATCCTTCACACACTGAGAAGTCATGGCCTTTAATCTTGAAGCTTGATCCCAGCCGGCAATGTGGATCACGGCTTTCCATCCAGCCTCACACGTGTTTTATTTGGGAGCTATAGGGGGCTAGGAAACACTGCTTTGTGGTCTTTGCTTCAAAGACTATAAATCAGTACTTTGTCTGGACCAATTTACCTGGCTTAATGCCAATTGAAGGGATAAGGAAAAGTCCTAGCCAGCTCTGTACATATCAATACATGGAAACATGGTCAGGCTCAGCCAAAATGGAGACGATCACTCCTCCTTCGAGAAGTCATCCAGGTGGTGCTCCATATTTGTGAAAAAAAAAAAAAACTGATATCACTTGGATGTTGTTCACCATACACAAAAATGTGGATAGTACCACCAGAGCCAATCTTTCTTCTGTGTCCATTCATTTTGAAAGTGCTCTGTCTTAATTTCAGATAGTGCACCACCTGATAGTGGCCTCTCTCACAGAAGCTTTGCCCTGCCCATACAATTCTTTTTGCTTTTTTCTTTTTGTACCAGGAACTGAACTCATGCCCTCATGCTTGCCAGGCAGGTGCTGCACCACTCAACTGCATCCCTGACCACATACATGAAGGTTTTTTTATAATTTTTTTTTTTTATGTATTTGGTACGGGGTCTCACTGTGCAGCTCAGACTCGTAATAATCCTCCTGTTTTCAACCTACTAGTACTGGGATTACAGTGTGCACCACTATGCTGGGACTTGGTTGTCATCTCAGCACTGGACCAGTGCATCATGCGGGACCAGGGATCGAACCCTGATGCCTGCACTTGCCAAAGCAGGTGCTTAGTCTGCTGAGCTATTTCGCTGGCCCCACACACATGAAATTCTTACTTGAATAAAATGACTGCTTACAGCAACTGATTACCTTCCTCCTTAAATTATATTTTGGTAAAATAACAACAACAACAATAATAATAACAATAATCCTTTTGTGTGTCTAAAAACTATTTGTGAGTACTTTTTCTCCCACTCTATAATCTTTAATTTTCTCAAAGTATTTTTCCATGACTCCTAGCCAGAGCACCTAAATCCACTTGCCTTCCTGTGATATTTCAGGTTTGGACATGGGCGCTTTCAGCCAAGCTGGGCTTTCTATAGAGAGTAGGTGGCAATTCTAATTCCACTTTTCTCTGACATTCACTGGTGACTAATCTGTGTCAATCCCTAAAGGAAAAAGACCCTAGATAGAGGCAGTAGTAGTGTTTGCAGTACAGTCAGGTAATTGCCACCAGAGAGGTATTCCAGGGAGTACCAGGGAGTGTGACCACTGTCTGCCTGCTGTCTGTCTGTCTCTTCCTGTTTTTACTCTTTCTCTCTAATATATATATATATATATATATATATATATATAT